>QRFB01006284.1:730-36599 GCA_008931105.1 Oenanthe javanica | reverse complement strand
TATATATATATATATATATATATATATATATATATATATATATATATATATATATATATTGTTTTGTGAGTAACAACTTTCACGTTATTGAGTTGTATTAAAATACAATCCTGTAATTTGACAAAAAAAATACAATCCCGTAAGAAACTGAGTTCTTTAAAGTTTATTATCTAATCAAAGAATGTTTTTGAAAATTTAGACAATAACAAGACTTTAATGTCCGAAAACAGAACGCATGTTACAGAAAAATAAACAAATAATTAGTATTCATCTGAATGGAAAAAGAAAGAAACAGAACATAAATTTTAAAAAATACATAAAGTAATTATTATTTTTATTTTTTAAAATAAAACAAGTTAAAATCAACCAAAGGAAATCCCTTTAACTAGATAATTCATGACAACCTATAAAAAAATCTATCATTTATATACAAAATAACATATTTATAATTTTAATAAATGAATAAAATTAATTAATTCCAAATTATATACATGTCATCACCACAACTTAAGCAACACCTTTCTTGCCACATGGGAAAACCATGAATGGCTTTAATGACGTTCATATTTAGAGAGTAATTTTTAATTTTTAGAATAATTTATAGCAAAATTGTTGTTTTTTTATTTATCAAGCAATAAATATAATTATGTGTATTTTGAATATAAAAATATTATTTTATAAATAACATTTCTCAAACTTAACTATTGTAATATATATAGAACACCTACTTTATGATCTACTAGTGAAAAAACGGCGCTTCGCGGCAGTCCCATAATAAATTTTAAATTTATTAAAAAAAATTCACAAAATTACATTAATGATTACTAAACTGCATATGATAAAATTTGATATAACAAAATCATATTAACCCAAAATAGTAGTATTAAATTTATAAATATTATAAAATCAAATAATAATTTCAAAATATATATGTGTATTATAATTCACAACTTACTAATTTGTTATGATTCTAAGATCTCTTTTTTTCCCGTCCGCCGCTAACAATATCAATGTCACCAATGTAGATCAAACAGCACACGACATCTAGATAAGTATTAATAAGATTATGTAAATATTAAAAAATATAATTTAAAATTATATGTGTGTGTGATTTATAATATCTTATTTTAGCAAAATACCTTATAGTGTATTAGTATCATTAACACATGTTTTAATTATATCGGGACATATGAACTCAAATTCATGTAGTGATATATTGATGATTCCTTTTTCCAACTTTTTTGGGGCCGTTGTACGTAGAAACATCACTTTAAACTAACATGATAGTGGTCTATATGGACTGGTACTTGCAACTGCTTTTAAGTTTTTAATGCTATATAAAGACCCTTCTTCGGAAATATGTTTGAATCGAAAAAGTAGATGTTTTTGAATTGTTGCATGGATAAGATTTTCCTATTATAAATTAAAGTATCAAAAAATTAGTACGAATGCATAATTGTAATAAATTAATAAATAACAAAAATTTATTAACCTTCTCATCAATTAAAATCATTAATAAATAATAAAAATTTATTAACCTTCTCATCAATTAAAATCATGTCAAGACTAAATTGATCGCATGTTTGTGTATTGATTGCATCCCACATCCTGCATACTCTCACTCTTATCATCCAATTGTCTCTATTTTTATTCAAAGCATTCAAGAGAGTGTAATCCATGATATATTAGACATGGAATGTAAATAGCTCTGGTTAAATTTGTTGTGATTTATTTTTTAACACTTGATTTTTAATTTATATAAGTGGCGATTTATTATTTTTTAAATTGAAACGAATTCAATTTAGGTAAAAGAATAAATTAAATTTTTTATTATAGATAGCGTCTTTTTGAAAAATCAAAATAGTTTCGATTTTAAATAATTTAATGTCTTTTCTAAAATTTCTAATTACCTTACGCATAATAATATTTTTTAAAAAAATTCGAAACTTATCTTGTGGATAATAATAATTTACTTAACTTGAAAAAAAAGTTTAGGGGAATACAACGTAACTTAGATTTTTCATAATTTGTAGAAAGTTTAGGAGAATATAAAGTAACTTAGATTTTTTTATAATTTTTAATATTTACTAATTCAAAATTTTGAGAAAATTAGAAAAATACACCGGGACGATTTGGGAATGCCACCTANAGATTTTTTTATAATTTTTAATATTTACTAATTCAAAAATTTGAGAAAATTAGAAAAATACATTGGGATGATTTGAGAGTGCCATCTAACCGCCCATGTCTTCTCCTTTATATGTATATATATTGATTTCACTTATTTTATTTTCAAAAATTATAATTTATTTTTTAAAATATAACTAAATACATTTTTTTCTCAATAATTAAAAAAATCCACACGCCTCATTATTCAACATGTAAATCTTACGTATACGCATATAGGCCTGTAAAATGATCCGGGTAGAACCGGACACCCATGAGTTTAAGTATCAGATCATTTTAGTTTTAGCGTGTCCAGATTTCGTCAAGATCATTTTATTCTAATACAAACCGATCTCGGGTATATGAGGTCCGGATTCAAACCAAATATGAGCCAATACCGTATTTTTAATTTCTTAACCGAGTATTTTATGATCCACCGAATATGAGTCAAATATGATCCACTAACATTAAATATCATTTTTATTTCAACTGTTCCAATGATTATCATTTAGTCAAATAAATAAAATACTATAAAAACGTAATAATTATGATTAAAACTTATGTATATATAATTTATCACGTTGAATAAATCATATTTTGTGAAAGTTTAAAATTATATAAGATATTAAGAAATTATAAAATCATTATTTACTTACAAATGTAATTAATTAAAGATATAATTTATATTCAGATATTCGGATAGGATCATATTCGGATATTCAGGTAGAATCATTTTATAAAAAATAATATGATACCTAATATGAGCTGGTATATGAGTGCTTATATTCAGGATCATATTTTATTCGAGTTTAATTTTTCCATCGATTTTAATTTTTCCGTCAAATTCAGATCATTTATAAAACTGATATGAGACATGTATCATATTTTCGAACCGGATATAAGCCGAGATATCGGATAGTCCGAATTAATTTACAGCCCTACACATATATATGTTATAAAGATAGCTAAATATCTCCATCACAAAAGCAATATATACACACAAAGCAACATCCATGCTCAAGCTTTCTGAGAAAGAAAATTTTGTACTAATAAAGTGTTATTGTTTTGAAAGTGTAATACATATATTTATTTATGCGGAGTCGTCGGAATGATTGATTAAATATTTAGGCTTTATGATAAATTCATTCATGTAGTACGTTAATTATGATTTATTTAATAAATTTTAAATTACAGTAAATTTTGATAAATAAATATGTCTGGAATTGAAAATTATATTTATTAATAGAGATTATTCATTTATCGAGATAAAAAATACTCTCTTTCTATTTTGTTAGGTGAAATTTCTTAATTTTGATGATAACAAACTAGTAGACTTCTATAAATATAAATATGAGCTCACTAATGGCAAGCTGAAAGAAAGATGTAGATGAGCCGACTGATGCAAATTGTCTATGGTGGGATACAACGGAAGAGCAAGAAATACTCTCATAAATGGTTTGTGTGCTATGGAATGTGATAAAGTGTCTTCATGTGTTTCAATAAAAGAAATATTGGGATACCGTGGAGTTATGTCATGAAGGCTCGAAAGGATTAAAAAATGTCAAATTTAGCAAGCTGATGAATGAGTTTGAAAGCTTAAGGAAGGTGAAACTATAAGGGAAAGTCGAACCTAGTTTCAGACAATTATGAATGCTCGTTAATAACATGGCAAAAATCATTCCCCAAAAGGTAAACAACATGAAAATTCTAAGTGATGTTCTATTTATCTATGAACTGAAAGTCATGATATTAGAAATTTTTCTAGATATTGACTCAATGGATATTCTAGCTGTCGTTGCTGAGATTGGACAATTTGAAAGTAAAATTAAGGAGAGTTAAACTGATTCAGTCAAGGTGCTAGTTGAAAAGATAAAAAAAATCTAACTCCGTACTCCAGTAACAATAATCAAGAATCAGATGCAGATTCAGAATCAAATTTGGACCTTGCTCTTATGTCCAAAAAAACTAGGAGAACGATAGAAAAGAAACACAATCTGAAAAGAGACAAATGTAGGTTTTCTAGAAAAGAGGACACAAAATATTTTAAGGAAGATGCATGCTTTGAATACAGTAAGAAAGGGTATTTCAAGAGAGACTGTTACAAACTAAAGAATAAGTCAACACAACCTTCTACTTCAAAGGACAGAAAAAATCTAAGTTACTTATGTCTTGGTGTGATAATGAAGAAGGTTATGGTGATGAATCAAATGAGGACATGGTCAACCTAGCAATTGTCAGATTAGATGATGAAGATAATGTTCGAGGAGTCACAGAAGAAATCATTTTTGATAGTAAATTTTCGGAATCTTCAAAATCAAATGACAATGGTGAGGTAAATTCTTTTAGTTTCATTAAAAGTATTATGCTTGCTAAATGGGATACACTAACCTTACAGGGATATGCAAAGATTCAAATTGTTGATGTCCTGAAACTGGAAGATGAGAATCAAAGGCTGAAGAAAAAGAATGTTTATCTTAAGGAAATGGTATATTACTTTTTCGATGGACAGATGCTTAAAAACAAATGTGTTGAGCTTGTTGATCTCAAAAATGAAGTCTCAACTCTAGAAGGAATTAAAAATTTTATTCAAAAGAGAAATGATGTTCTGATAAAAGAAACCAGTAAGCTGAAAACAGGTATTGAAGCGAGAGATGCATGTGTTAGTCCTAAATATATCCTAGAAGGTATATCCTAGAAGGGGGTTGAATACGATTTAGTCCTTTTTTAAGTTTTCTTTGAAAAATATAAAATGGAAACTTGAAACTCAAAACAAAACGGTTCTTTCGGGGAATATATCATTTATATATAAAATCTCGAAGGGTGCTATACATCTAACACAAGGTTAGCTACAATTATTCTTTGTTACAAACTAGTTTACAGTTGAGAGATTTAATATCGTCTTCAATGGCTTCCGTTCCTCTCCATCTGTATCTCTTTTTTGTATTGAATGAATAATAGAGTATGTGGCTTTACTGTTTTTTATGTGTATGATTCAACTACTGAATTACGTGGCTCGTTCCTGGCCTTGCATTTCAACTGGTTTCCACAATACAGTTTATCAACATGCGCTGGACTTAATTGTAACTGGTTATCTATGACACAACAAGTGACGTTGATGTAAATCAATTTAAATCAATTACACCATAACCAGTTACACTTAACAAAAAGACAACTATATATCCTTTAAACCAAACTAGGGATGAATGTATAGCTAGTTATACTTTCATCCATAATTGGTCAAACTTAGAAAATGACAAATGGTTATACATTTGACACTTAAGTGGCGATGGTTGTCATTTCCAAGTGGTTATGGTAAGTGGCGATGGATGCATAACTAGTTACACTTGCATCCATAACCGGTTATAAGTTAAGTGGTTATATGATTTACCATTTTAACACATGGTACATTTCTTTCTTTAACTTCAATCCCTCAAATTTCTCAAGTTGCCTTGCCTTCTGTACTTAGACATTTTCTTGACATAAACATAAAAACTCTTTTCTTTTATTTTGATGATTAGTGCACTGGTCTGGTTCACAATCGAGTAAAACTAAACTTGATCTTCATTTCCTCTTTACCAAACAATTTGTGGTACTTCGTTTGAAGTATTGTGCTTTGATCTTTCACTGGAATCTTCTTATAAGCTTATAAATTGAATCTTCAATAACTTTTGAAGCTCTGAATCGTTTGAACTCTATTCTTCACTAAGGCTTGAACATATTAATGAAATTCTTTTAGTGGTCTTCAATTGACTTCAAAATTTCTTCTGATATTTTGACTCTTTGTATTTAATTGATCTTGAGTTCATTGTTGAATCATGTGCTTCATATAATATTAGTTACCAGTTTGTTGTTGTATTGAGTTAGTTATCTCAGTTACATGTTACGTTACGTTACATTATGCTTACAACATGCCTTGAGACATTCAAACTCAGGGAATCTAATTCAGTGGAGGTATCTCAGCAAGCTGAAACGATAAAGAGCTCAAAGGTTGAAATTGAAAAGCTTAAAAAAGAATCAAAAAGTTTGTTCAAGGTGAAGACTATGATGAAACAAATTACGCTTCCATTGTGAAGGGATGGCTTAGGAATGACTTTTAATATCATGGAAAATGCTCTAAATTATGAAGGCAAACATGGTATTCCTTATGACTATGCTATCCCTTGAAAGATCTACAACAAATATGGTGTTAGAAATTATGTAATTTTGATGATAACTTAACAGTCGGAATCATGAATCTATATTTAATTATTTGTAACTGGTCAATGGATAAGTAATCTATAAATATCCATGGACTAGGGAACTAATTATTAGTTGATATTCATTTTAATCAACTGATAATATGGATTGATATGAACAATTGTTATCTAAGTCTATTATCTATTGATAGTCTAATTAATCGATGTATAATGTGTCCTAGAGTCAAGAGAAAGATTCAAGACAAATATTAGTTGATATGTTTCATAACAAAATATCAATTGATATTGACTAATCATGAAGACCAATGTCAAGAATAATGCAGACAAGAGATAATATTGAAAAAAGGTCAAATTTGTCTTGACTGTGAAGATTCTAGAGCAACTGTCTTTTCTTGTAGAATACAAGGACAAAAAATTTACCCAAAATACTTAAGACAAAAGAGAAAGACTGAAGTAGCAGAATACTAGTTTATGTATCACTTGTTTTTATCTGTTGACTAGGTATTCTGCAAAATACTTGTGACATATAAACAAGTATTTTACAAAGTAGAAGACATACTTTTAACATAGAAACTTAAGAGTGTAATTTGTTCAAAGATTTGTGAAGCAACTATTGTAAGAACAAGTGCATTTCTACTTTGTAAAAGAATCTAGGTTTCAGACCTAGATTTTTCAGAGCAAAAATACATTTGATGGATAAATTGAATACACCAAAAATTTTAAATCTGTGTATTTATTATTTTGTTTGTTTATTTTGAGGTTCTTAAAAGTTCAAATTGCAATAAAAACAAAAGTTGAGAATTTGTACTCAACCCCCTCTACAAATTCATAGTAAATTTGGGGAATCTCTAACAAAAATTGGCATCAGAGTGGAGCTTTCAATATACAGAAAGTTTTAAGATCAAAAGTCATTATGGGTCACAAATACACATGTGTGAAGATTCCTATATCAGAGAAGGAAGATTACTTTCTCTGGAAGGTAAAGATGCACATGCATATGCTGTAACTTGATACTTCCTATGTGCATTGCATAGAGAAGGGTTCTCATATACCAATGAAAATTGTTACTGGTGTTAACCTTAATAGAACTCAAGCACCTGATAACCTTGTACCTAAATTTCTTCAGAATATACTGATGAGGATGGAAAAGAAGTGTACAAGGATAAGAAAGCCATGAATATTATGTTCAATGGCTTGGATAAAGATATGTTTGATAATGTTATCAATGACATTATATCCAAAAAAGTATGAGACACCATTCAAACACTGTGTGAGGGTACTGAGCAAGTTAGGAAAAATAAGATGAAGTTGTTAATCTAGAAGTATGAATCCATTCATTTCAAAAGTGGTGAATCAATTAATAATACTTATAGTAGATTTTAAAATGTGATGAATGAGTTAAAGTTGTATGAAAGGGTGTATCCTACTAAGGACACAAATTTAAAATTTCTTAGATCTTATTGAAGAGAATGGAAACCTATGACTGTTTCCATTGGATAATCGGAGGATTTCAAGGATTATACATTGGGAAAAATTGTACGGTGTTCTTAAAATATATGAGTTTGAGATGAAGTAAAATGAGGAAATTGAGAAGAGTCAAAGAAAGGAAAAGACAGTAGGTTTGATGGTCAAGGGTAAAGAGGAGAAATCAAGTGAAGAACAAGAACTTTAAGATGGTTCTGAGATTGTGAGTGCAAGCGTGATAAAGTTAAAAATTAACAAGGCAAAACCAAAGTTGAAGAAAATGATTCATGCACTTATACTAAGCTAGATGAAATTGACGAACACTTGGCTTTTTTATCAAGGAAATTTATAAGTTGAAATTCATAAAGAATCCAAATGCTCATAGACCTGAATCCTAGTACAAAAGGGATAATAAAAAAAATAAGAATTTTATTGATAGATCCAAGTTCAAATCTTATAACCATGGATTGACTGGTCACTTTTCGAATGAATGCAGAAACCAAAGGCTGAATCAAAGTCAAAGTTTTGAAATTGTTTTGCTTCCAAAAAGAAGTACTTTGATCTGTTGAAACAATAAAAAGAAAAGGCCTTTGTTATTGAAGAAAAGGATCGGACTGTTGAGGGAAGTGATTCTAAAAGTGAAGTGGTCATCAATCTAACACTCATGGTTGATCATGAGGATCAGGAAGTAAGTTCATCAAGTAATCAGGTATTAACTATAATTTTCTTTGAACTTTCTAAGGATGAATGCAATGTTACCATAAATGAAATGACTAATGTATTATACAACTTGCATGTCACCCTTAAGTCATTAACTAAAGAAAATGCTAGATTCAAAAATACTATAGATGCTTTATCTGAAAGAAATGCATTTCTTGAGAATGAATTAGTGGCTATAGAAAGATTCAAAGTAGAATGTCAAGATACTAAAAATGAACTTATTAACAGTTAAGAAGAGAAAAAATATGAATGAAAAATTAGCAAATGAACATGACAATATTTGAGTAATGGACTAGGTCCGCCAGAATTTCCAAGAAATTATTGAAATTCAGGGAGTAGATCTTTTGTGAAAGATATTTTTCTTGAGGAATTATCGGTTGATGAAAGTAAGTTAACGGACAAGGACTATTCAACTGCTAATCCTATATCAACATATAGGGATTATCAATCAATTGATAGCAAATCAACTGATACTTATCCATTGATGAACAAACAATCAACTGATAAGAAAATTAAGGCTAAATCCATACTTAGTACACATGTCTAGTTTGTGAAAGACACTATTGATCAAGAAATAATCAAAGAGAAGGTTGGTAAAGTTAACATATATTTTCTATCCAAACAACAATTAAAAGAAAAACTTGAAAAGATAGAACCTGAAGTTAAGCCCAAGGTAAAGAAAAAGTACAAAAAAGAATGGAAATGTAGGTATCAACAAACACAATAACTATATCCCTGACATGTATGCTTCCAAAAAAATATGTGTCAAATGTAGTACTGTCAATCATTTATCTGTGCATTTTGAGAAATCTAATCCTGCCATGCCTGCAAATGCCATGTTTCCTAATTTAGTTACACCTAATGTTCTTATGCCATATACATCAATGCCTTACATGTTTAATCCATATTATGCATATGCCAATATGAACATATCTTATGACAACAATGATCATGCATCTAAAATGGCCAAATGCCCAACATGAGTACTTACATGCCAATTTCTCAAAGCTTAACTCCTAAAGTTAAAATGGACTTAAATCCACTTGAATCAAAGGTTAAAAAGTTGGTGTATAAGACAAAAGCTGCAACTAATAAGAAACGACCCAAGATAACTTGGGTACCAAAATCTACTTGATTATTTTTAGATATATGCAGGGAAAGAGGAAGGATATTTGGTACTTGGACAATAGGTGTTAAAGGCACATGACTGGAGATAAATTCCTGCTCAAGACTCTCAAACTGTTCCTTTACGAGATCAAATGCTTCTTGTTCAAGTAGATTAGATGGATTTCTTAATTCATCTAGAATGATATACAAAACGACAATTCTTCTGATAAACTTGACCTCTTTAAATGTAAATTCTAGTTGCTTGAAATTTCGTTTAACACTTAATCTCTTTGGCCATGCTTTAACTCTTTCGGTGTCATTATCGGTCTCCGCACTCACTATATCTTGATAAACCTTTGTGATATGGATCAAAATCTAGGTCTTACTTAATGCATATTGAATGCTAGGATTTATGAGTTCCAAGCTTTAATGACTGCACTTACTTGTCAGAACTATCTCTATTCTAGCAAGTTGCCTACGTATCTCAAGCGTGTTGAGAACCAAGCCATGACGTAGTGCTTAGAATGAGGGGTTAGGCCCTTTATATAGACATTGAGATTCTAGGTTTTTGAGGGTTTGGAGACTTGGAGGGCAAGTCTCCTATTTAGACGTCATGCTGATTTGTCGGATGTTTCCGTCTAGGACTCAATTTCCTTATAAGATTCAGTTTCCTTGTTGATCAAGGTGTCTTGGGGGCTACAATTTGAGTTTCCTTCTAAGATGATCCTGGATTGTGATCGAGCGTCCTTGACATAGGCGTGTTCTAGACCCAAATATTAGCCTCATTTTTAGTTCTTGGGCCCTAGGCCTAGGTTTTTGGACCAGATTCAAGCCTAATAAATGCAACATTAACCATGTCTTTAGGGTTTACTTTTAGCCGATATCATTTGACCCCTAACTTCTAGGAAAACTTCTTGAGGTTTCATAGAAGTTATAAAGGTCTTTCGTCTTGACTTAGAGTCTTATTGGCCCTTCTCGGGTTTCGTCTTCTTAGTAAAGTGTGGAGTGACCTACACGTTTACGATGATTCATGTGTTTTTTAGCGTTTACTCATACTTTGGCCCTTATCGAGGCTAACTGTGGCGTTCAACGCTAATAAGTCCTAATTGAGGCTAATCTTTGAGCATTTGTCACCTTTCGGCCTTAACATAGGCTAATTATAGGGTGAAAGTGTCTAATATTCCCTAATTGGGGCTAATGTTTGTGTTTTACACTATTTTTACCCTTAATTAGGGATAATTGCTTGATAATTGTCACTAATTGGCCCTAATCGGAACTAACCGACATGCGCAAGTTACTAAGCAACATTAATATAGGCTAATTTTGAACAGAATTATGCTAATCGACCTTAATCGGGGTTAATCCAAGAATCTGAAAATTTTCATTTTTTGAGACAGAATCACCCAAAATCAGGTCCCGTAGTCGTCGGGTTATCGGACCAGAAAATCAGAACTGAGCTACCAACCGACCGGGTCAGCTGGACCTCTCACCCATCTTCGTCAGCTAGCTCTAGTCGGCTGGGCCTCCCAGGATCCTAGTCGACATCCCTGGTCGGCTAGAGCCTTCTAGGTGGCCCTGGTCGGCTGGACCTCCCAGGGGTCTCGTCGGCTGGACCTGGTCGGCTGGAGTCCTCCTGGTAGGTTGACCCAGGTCCAAGTTGGTTATATTTTTGAAAAGTCGGGGCTCGTTTCCCATTTTCGTGACTTTGAGCGTCAATGATTGATTGTTTGTTCCTCGTCCTCTTGCTTCGAAATCCAGGATTCAAGGTGGTTTCTAATATCCAAACTCAAGATTCGAGTAGAACAAAGGTCTTTCGAATCATCATAGTCAAAGTCAGGTAACCAGGGCCGTGCCCAGGAGCCATTCTGATCGGCTAGAGCTCCTGAATGGGTTCTGGTTGACCGGTTCTGGTCCTAGGCTATCCCTGGAGTTGTTCTGGTCGGCATCCTCTATAAATGAGATGAGATTGGCCTCCTCTAGTTGACAAACTCTTGGACCTAGGATCAAGCTAGGTCGGCTTAATCTCCTTAAATGGGATGAGGTTTGCATCATCTGGTTTGGCACCATTTGGACCTAGGATCAAGCTAGGTCGACTTAACCCCTTCAAAATGGGAGTAGGTCGGCATCATCTAGTTTAACACCCTGTCGACCTAGGATAAAGCTAGGTCGGCTTAAGCCCTTCAAAATGGGGGGAGGTCGGCATCCTCTGGTTTGGCACCCTTTGGACCTAGGATCAAGCTAGGTCGGCTTAAGCCCTTCAAAATGGGAGGAGGTCGGCATCCTCTGGTTTAACACCCTTTGGACCTAGGATCTAGCTAGGTCGGCTTAAGCCTTTCAAAATAGGAGGAGGTCGGCATCCTTTGTTTTGGCACCCTTTGGACCAAGGATCAAGCTATGTCGTCTTAAGCCCTTCAAAATGGAAGGAGGGCGGTATTATCTGGTTTAGCATCCTTTGGACCAAGGATCGAACTAGGTCGGCTTAAACCCATCAAAATGGGAGGAGGTTGGCATCCTCTGGTTTGACACCCTTTGAACCTAGGATCAAGTTAGGTCTTCTTCATTGGCCTTTCTGGCCTTGTTGATTGAATATATCTTGGACGAGAAATTCATGATTTCTAGTCAACTTCCTCGATTAGTACCCCTAATCTTTGATTATATTTCAACTTTGGCTTTTTCACTTTCTTAAGCATAATTAACCTTTAAATCGTGGCCGATAATGTTATTGCAATCCTTTGTCGAATATTTAATTGTCTCTCTCGGCTCTTTTTTAGACATATAAGAGTTTTAACGTATTTTTAACGTAGTTTCTCGTTTCAGACGATCAACTTTTGTCGTTTTTATGCATATAACTTGCGTATGACCTGCTAACGCGAACCTGTGTTATGACTTGATGCAGCAGGATCTCCTTTTTCCTATAAAAGATGAGTGGAAGTGTTCATTTTAGTTCACACCTCCATTTCTTAACATATCTAAGCTTTCAAGTTTTTTTAAGCACTTTCATGCTCCGTTCTAGGTTTTCTCCACCAAGCATCCACTCAAGTTTAAATCCAGAATTAAAGATGGCTGAAAAAGTTCCACCACCTCTTTCTTCCATGGCCGAGATGATGGCCAAGCGTGGCAATGATTGGGGTCGAAAGGTAAAATCCATATCACGCCTTTGTATTATAACCGCCATTACACTTATTTGTTAGACCTTCTGAGTGAGATGTCAGAAGCTTTTCCGAACAATGCCCACCTCCAATCCTTCTATCATGTGTGTAGATTAAGCGGTTCAGGTGTCTTAAAAATTAAGGAGAAGTATAGCTTCCTGAAATGTATCAAGGTCCTTGAGCCAGATGTGAATGACAGAACTTGTGATTGGAATCCAGAAGAGCTTTGTGTGTACAAGAGTGCCCTTAAAGCATGGTTGAGGTTCCCAGTCCATCCCTTCATTGTCAAGTTTTTAGCCGAGATCAAGGTTGTTCCTTGTCAGCTGTATCCCAATGCTTGGAGGTTCATAACCATTTTCATGATAAAATGTCATCAGCTGGACATCCCGTTGAGCACTTCTATGTTTAGAAGTATTTTTATGCTCAAGAATTCCTCTCTTGGCAAGGCTGGTTGGGTAAGCATCCAACATAGGATGAACATCCCTCATATTGTGAACTCATATTCTTTCCCCAACTCTTACCACTATTAGAACAAAAATTTCATTATACTTAAGTGGAAGGGGGGAGATTGAGGTCATTTCTTCATGAAGGACTTCAACTATATGCACGATAACTCACACTTCATTTATGATCTTGAGTCTTATGAGTTGCCGGACCATGACAGGTTTATTGCAGACAACGGCCAAACTCATTATCAAGTCATCTTGACTGAAAAGAATTTGGTTGAAGCTAGCCTTAGTGGCTATTCATTTGAGGGTAATTATTTTTCACCCGTTGCTTATCTTGAACATGTTTGTTCATATTCCGATGTTTTATTGTTTTGTTTCAGTTGCTGATCTCATGGATCAGAGTATGGCTAAGGACGAGGTGCCCACTTGGAGGATGATGAAGATGGTTGAGAAGGAAGCAAATTCCCCTGTCGTCAAGGTCCCAGAATTCTTGCAACATAGTTCGAAGGTGGGAAAGAGGTTGAGGAATGCAGATGACAGTACCTTGATTCCATTTACCCCTGACTGGGGTATCTGTGCCCAGGACTCAGTTTTTGGGTGTCCTTTCTTCGCCTTGGATTGGTCCAAGTGTACCATCACTCCTGTCGATCTCATTACCGTGACTTCAGGGGATCTTTTAGAGGATTCTGAGAAGTTGGGCGCTCAGGCCTTGTATCAGGTAAACTTCATTTTCTCAGTTTCTATACCTTTGGTACTTTGTCATTTTACTCACTCTAAGTTTATTCCTTGTTTCTGGATAATGCTTATCTTCAGTCCTCTAGCATCAAAGTCAAGGCCTTGAGGAAGTCAAACCAAGCCTTGATCAAGGAGAAAGATAGGCTCCATAAGGAATCCCAAGAGTGGGAGTCTAGGGCTAACACTGCCCAGATTGATGCTGATTTTTATAAGGACCAGTGCGCGGTCTTGACAAGGAAGAAGAAGGCAGAGTTTCAGACAGTGATCAATACTGATACGCATTCGAAATCCTTCCTCTAGTTCATGGATGACCATGATGACTAGAAGTACCCAACTAACATGGAGCTTGGATGTGATAGGGCCATTGGGACTGTTCATCATCGGTATCCCGACATGGTGAACCCAGAAGACTTCCCTTGCCCTAATTAGATCACAGCTATGGGTAACCAGATGATCCAAGGCTTGGGTTTTTGCATCAAGGCCGCATAACAGCTCTCCGGGTCAGGTATAGGCACTTCGGGATCCAAAGTGAAAGCCCACATGGGAAGCTAAGACTCTGGGGCATGAGGGGCCAATAAGGCTTCTAGTCCTTCATATGGGAGAATCTATCAACCGCTTAAGGGAAAATGGATCCGGAATGAGGACAATTCTTCATCCTCTTCCTCCGAGGAGACAGACGAAGAATCTGACAACGGCGAAGAGGATGCCGAGGTGGAGGAGTGATGTTCCGGCCTTGTATGACCTTGTTAGCCGCATGTGTCTTTTATCTAACTTTTATTTGGGTCCCTTGGGGACTAAACATTTTATTTGATGGTTGTATGATTCATTGATTATAGGCCCTTTGGGGTGTTTATCCATTTACGTTCCGTTTCCTTGTTTTCTTATTTTTTCAATAATTAGTCATTTCTAGACTTGCACACAACAGGTGCTTGGCACAAAAACAAGTTCACATAACAAGAAATAAAGAAACAAACCTTCATTAATATTCTTGAAATGGGCTTGACCCTTACATAAATATCTCCCTAGGGAGTCATAAACTTTATTACGCTAATGGTTTCTCATGAACCTTTTTGCTACTTAGTCCTACTAGATATGCTCATATCAGAGCTACTTAAACGAAATAAGACTTGAGGTTTGAGGCATGCCATGCCATTGGGATTTTAAACCCTTCAATTGTCTTGAGCCGGTAGGAGCCTTTTCTAGAGACTTTCTTGACTTGCTACGACCTTTCCCATTTGGGGGCCATATTTCCTTGTGGTCTGACACCAGACACTTCTGCTTTTCTGAGGACCAGGTCTCCTTGCCGAAAAAACCTTTCTTTAATCCTGAGTTTGTAGTAGAATGAAGCTCGTGTTAGGTCCTAAATCATCATAGAATGGGGGGTTTGAATATTATGTTGGTAGTTTTTAACTTTTAATTGCGGATTACTATTTGTGTATTTGTGTTCTTGAGATATGAAAAATGGTAGTCAAACTATCATAAACAGTTCGGGAAATATTGGTATATTAATAAATCCCGGAGGTGCTACACTCTAATCAAATAAATGATTAGCTACAATGAATTACAATCAATTCGATTCAACAAAATACGATCTGAGTATTTATGGCTTTGAATGCTCCTTGAAGGTTGTTGATGGAAATGAATGCAAATTCATTCACACTACATTCTGAATTGAATGAGTTGTATTTATAGTGCAGGCTTTGTAAAGGAACTGCATGGGGCTGCTTCAAGTAATAGATTGAAGTTTGAGGGTGCCTGTAATTTATATTAAGCCTTGGGGGTGCCTGTAAGCTATGTTAAGCCTTGGGGGTGCCTGTAAGCTATGTTAAGCCTTGATTATCCTTAGAGGCGCTTATAAGCTTTGATTAACCTTGGAGGCGCCTATAAGATTTGATAATTCTTGAGGGCGCCTATAAGTCTTGTTAAGACTTGAGGGCACCTAAAATAATAGATCATCCTTGAGGGCACCTGGAAGAAGAGATACACCTTGAGGGCGTCAAGAGCTTTAGTTTGCTCTTGAGGGCGCCTACAAGTGTTGATCAACTCTTGAGGGCGCCAAGAGCTATTGATTACTCTTGAGGGCACCTACAAGTGTTGATTAACCTTGGGGGAGCCTAAGTTACTAGATTAAACTTTAGTAATCAATTTTGACTTGTCTTGACTTTATCTTGACTTCAGAAATACCTTTAAATTATTCTTTATAATTATTTCTTTGTCTGCATCACTTCCTTTTGCAGTTAACTGATTTCTTGATTATGTAGAGACAATTCTTTTCTTGTTGTGCTGACATCTTATGCACTAGTCTGGTTCACAGACGACTAACAATGATTAGAAAGTTCTTCAATGGCAATTAATGTCAGTTATCATTTCCACTATTGTTCTTTTATTTCTTCCACTAAAATCATGATTCTCATACTTGTACTACTTCATTGTCTTGATTCTGATCTTTTATTCGTCAATGAGGCTTGGACATATTAATGAACTTCTTTCATTGATGCTTCAGTCCTTAATGCTCTGTAGTAGCGTATGAATGTCTTTTGTTTGATTATTCTTGAAGATTCATGTGCTTCACATTAATATTATATATATATATTAGTCTTTCTTGTTCTTGTTGAGTTATCGTTACTGTATTACATACTACATCACATTATGATTTACAGCTCGCTTCTGATTCTCTTCTTTCCGTATATTGGCTTCATCATGCACCTCATCAATTAGATCTAGGGATAAATTCATGCATTTAGTGTTGGCTTCTGGCTCAAATGCTTTTACTTTCGGGGATACGTGAGTTACCTCTACAGGAACACTGCTTCAGTCACGTATGCCAATATGAACAGGGTAGCTCCGGTGCTAACTTTGCTTGTGGTGTGGTAGGCCCAGAGAACTGGGAGTATCTCATCTCCCAACTTCCCTTAAAGCATTCCACCCTTTTCTTGAGTCCGTCATGGATGATTCGATTGGCAACCTCTGTTTGGCCATTAGCCTGAGGATGGGCTACCAAGGTGAACCATAACTCAATATTGTATCCTTCATAATACTTTCTGAACTCCTCATTATTGAATTGTTGCCTGTTATCAGTAACAAGGATCCTTATGAGCCCATATCTACATATGAAATTCTCCCAAAAGAATTGGGTGACCTGCTTAGTGGTGATCTAGGTTAATGGTTTGACCTCAATCCACTTTGTAAAGTAGTCGGTTGCCACTATGAGAAGCTTCCTTTATTCGCTGGCCATTGAAAATGGGCCTAGGATGTCCATTCCCCACATAGCAAAAGGAATTGGAGAATTAATGGATGTCAACATCTCAGGTGGTTGTCTAACCACATGTGCAAACCTTTGACAGTGATCACACCTCTTTACATAAGCTTTTGCATCACTTAGCAACTCAGGCCAGTAAAAGCCTAATCGGATGATCTTATGAGCAAGGGCCCTGCCCCCAGGTGTTGTCCGTATATGCCTTCATGGACTTCTTTCAGTGCCAAATCGGCTTCTTGATGCCTTAAGCACTTCAGATATGGAATAACAAATGATTTCTTGTATATGATCCTGTTTGTAGCAGAATATCAGGGCAATTTTCTACCACGTGATTAGATGAGTTACAATTTGCACATGCAGACACTTGTAAAGATACTTTGTTAGTTTCTAATACTTATAATCTTCTAGTGAGTGTAACTAACTTAGTTTCAGTTGCCATAGAATTACCAAATACATGTATACCCTTAGATGGACTAAATTTTTCAGTTTCCTGAATTAGTTCCCTAGTTGAATCCCACAACATTTTTTTCCCAGCTAAATCCTCAAAAAATTGGCAAGATGTTGGGTATAATTATAATACACAGGAATAATAGGGCATTTATATAAACAATTAATAAGAACATGCAGATTAAACCAATCAATAAAAGAAAACACGAAGGTTGAAACAAGATATATATAATCAGAGACTGTAATTAAACGAGAAAAGAAAAAGTACTTAACTATCACTGTCACTTTAACAAATAACTGAATACAGAACACATCTAGGTCGCCAAGTCCTTCGAGAAGATTTGAATGTTCTTGAAGAGATTATTGCCCCACTTACGATGTGATGGGTTGCAGCAATATCGCTTCCAGGATAAAACATCACAGATTAATCCACTCACAGAAACGGCAAGGATCAACAACGACTAGCACCTCAGTTCTCCCATGCAACTTTTTATGTATGGTAGGTAGGAGAAAGAAGCACACCTCAATTCGCCCGACAACCTTTGTATTTTTTTAAATTATGCAAGGCAGGAGCAAGAGGCACATATCAACTAGATGAGCACGTCTCAATATATAGGCATCTTGAGTTACTGTTCTCCTATTTTACTCGATGTAGGATTTAGAGTTTTACATAGAAATAAGTTTCATTTGTTATTTATATTATTCTGATTAAGTAATATTAATATTATGAAATATATTGAAAGTCTGATTATTAAAATAATCCTTACTCAATATATTTAATCTTAATAATTAAATAATCAATATAAATTAATCAAATAAACTTGTAAATAATATATATATATAGAGTTCTCAATAGCACCCTGCACATAAGCTTTCCACTTATACTAGTAGTTGTAAACAATACTAACACAAGATACTATATAAACTCATTANTGGAGCAAGCATAGTATATAGTTCTCAATAGCACCATGTCACATAAACTTTCCACTTATACTAGCACTTGTAAACAATACTAATACAAGATGCTGTATAAACTCATTATCTTTCCTTTACAATATCAACGTGGGACAACCGCCAAATAGCTCATTTCAAGCAAACAACTTCAACTCAATTTATTTATGGATTCCAATAAGAAAATGTATTTGACTCAAACATGAAAGTGTCAGTCCTTCTACCAAGGAACAACCTCCAATTGTTAGTTTCCGAAAATTACATCAAGAACATATTTAAAATATGCCTTAAACTTTCCATTTTCAAACACAAGCTTCTTCCTCATTTTTATCCATAAACTTACCTTGACAAATTGACTCTAACAAAGAAGTTGTTGAACTATCTAAGGCTTCATAATTTTTTTTACAAAGTCTCCATTGGTCTATACCATGTTGAGGACACTGGGACAACATACTTTGAAATTTATCAAAATATTTCCAAAAAGACTCATTTTGCTTTTGTTAAACTTGGTTGATTTCATTCCTAACTTTATTGGCCTTATGATTTGGAAAATATTTTTTTTATAAATATGCCTACAAATCCCCCCCCCCCCAAGTTGAAACATAATTAATGGGTAGGCTATATAACCATTTTTTAGCATTTTCTTTAAGAGCAAAGTTGACAAGTCACAGTCTACTAGAGTCATCAGTCAATTGTTGAATTTTATGTAGGGCACAAACTTCCTCAAACTCTCGGATGAAAAGATACGGATCCTCTCCCTCTATCCCAGTAAACCTAGGTAATATGCTAATGTTGTGAGATTTAATTTCAAAATTATTACCATTTACTGCTGGTAGGATTATGCATGAGGGTTGGGTGGAATGAGTGGCATAACAACGATTTCTAAGAGGAATAGACATGACTTACAAATAAGCAAGTAAGCATGTAACAAACAAGAGATAGAAGTAAACAAAAAAAAAAGTGAAAAAAATCATATGACTATGTTAACGCAGAAATTTTTTAGATATACTCCTAATTTTAAGATAATACTAAGAGTCACAAATCTAGAAATATTCAAACCGATTGGGTAGTCAGTAAGGTGGCCTTCTTTACAATCTTTTGAAAGCAAAACACGTAATTAAATAACCTCGTTTTCTAGAGAACAATCCAAATTGGCTAGGTAAGCCTCAGCTTTCCTAGACACTAAAAGTAACAATACGTAAAGATTTTTTTCGTCTTAAGTTCTCTTCCTAAGTGAGCGCGAAATCTTATGGGTCGATGTCTACTTGATTTTATTAAGGTCCGGGGAATGCAAGATAAACATATTAGTTATTTGTGGGCGAAGCAAATTAAAGGTGATGAAATCCCTTACCTTATCTTGTAATTGGGTGACACCCTTAAGATTGATTAGATAAATGCAACACACAAAGAACGAGAAAATAAACAACTATAGATGCACTGCACTACATTAATTAATCTATATAAATTGTACGTACCTCTTTCTTCTAGCAATCACCACAATTATAAGATGGAAATAAATAAAATACAATAAAAAAAATCTAGATGATGTGCTCCTATATGAGACGTGAATGATGCAAAAAAATGGTTTTTGACAAGACAAATAACTACTTTTTTTTGAAATATTTGAATTTTTTAGATTTTTAAAATATTTGTGAGAAAAAAAATAAAAATTAAAGAGGTGATACAGAATATCGAAGAGTGCTTTCCAAAAATTTTAAAGGAGACAATGAGGCCTTCTAACGATCTTTTTATCCAAACTTTTCTCCGTTTCACAAATCCCTAAACAAAGTATAAAGAAAAACAAGAAACTAATCCGAAGAATTAAATATTAAGGAGTAAAAATTACCAATAGTCTTCGGCAGCAGCGTCAAAAATTTAATGTCGAGAAATACTGCAAGCGCGAAGTGTTTAATTGTAGCAATCAAAAATCGATCCTGAGAGACTATGAAATTTCCAAATCTTAACAAATAAATCAGGCAGAAAACTAGATAAATAATGTTGAGATGAGATTGGTTTAACCTAATAAGTAAATAAGATCAAATAAATACCGAGAACCTAGGAATCTGAATCCATCAATTAATTACAATTAATATCTAACTTGCCCTAAAAATTAATTCTCTTTCTTCAAAAATAAATATTAATTAACGAGACAAGCATATACTATGAAACTTGTTATCTAACAATAACCAATCAAAATTTCATGGAGCAAGCATAGGCTATGAAAAATAAATTCGGTAACAATTATATATCAAAATTACTTTGTTAACTAAACAATTAAGCACCAAGAAAAATCATGAGAATCAATTAATAGTAACAAGGAAATATTAAAAACAATTACCTAATTTCATCTTCATCCTAGGGTAAGATAATTAGCTACACATGACTAAGAAAACAAGCAACTAACATAAGACATGCAAATAATGGAAAAAATGTTTTGTTATCCAGTAAATACTATTGTAGAAAGGGGGTTGAATGCAATAGTGCTGAACAATTAACTAAGAACACAAGTATATAAAAGAAATACTGTTTGTATTAATCTTTTGTCAATCTTAATACAAACTCTCTCAAGAAAAACAAAGTTCTTAAGATCTGCTAGGTTATGAGAATAATGTAAACATGAACGATACCTCAATGTAAACCTAATCATGTATTTATATAGTACACAGCTACCTATCAAATTACAACAAAGATAATGATTAATAAAAACAGATATAAGATTTCCATCATTATCTTCCTAAAAGATAGCTTCCAATGAGGTAATTGTATTCCACACAATCACTTCCTTTTCTGTCTTCAATCATCTCCTGATTTATCGATTTCCCTCTGTCAAACTCTGATAGACTAAACTCTATCGGTAACTTCTAGTCTTTGATGACATTAGCTAAACTCTGTTCCTGGTAATCTCTGACAGCATCAGTTCTTCATATCTAACAATCTCCCCCAATTTATGCTTTATGCAGTAAAACATAAATTTGAACTTATGATGTCAGAAACTTCTAAGATAAATGTAATATCAGAGTTTATCCAAACTACATTCTTATACTCTTCTGTAGGAAAAGTCTCCAGATATGAATTCATCAAGCAGTTTCTTTTCAGCAGTTCCTGCAACTTACTCTTCAACTCCTTCATTTGCTCAGAAGAGTCATCAATCTGAAATATTATTGCTCTCAAGTTATAAATTAATGTTGTTTGAATACTTTCATCTAAAAGAATACCGTAGATCTTTTGTTCATCTGGATTGAGCATAAACATTGGATTTTCCAATACCATTTTTATCTTGGCATCTCCCTTGCTCATTTCCTTCTCAGTGTCATCCTCCAATATATATTTGGGTCTATACTCAGATTTTAACTTCATCAGCTTTTCATTCTTTCTTGCCCATACTATTGCCCCTTCTAGAGTTTTCCACCACATTGCAGTAGTGTCATCTTCTCAATTTAACAAATAAAGAACATATTCCAGTTCTTTTGATGACTTGTGAGCTAAATCTTCTTCAGATAGTTTCATCACTCTTCCATTCTCTAGAAAGTACAACAGCTTCTCCTTAGGTACATCACCATCAAAAGTATCTTTCACAAGATGAATAGCAATCAGCTTGTCCAAATGATCATGTGATAACTCCTCTTCAGATTTGTTCTTTAAAGAATGAAGATGTCTGAAAGCATTTACTTCTCCTCTGTAGACCTTGGCCTTTGGATCACCAATTCCTGCTTTGTCTCTTACAAGTCTTGCACTGAGAGTTAGAGCCTTAGTATTTGTCCACAGAAGATCATGATTCTTCTTTCTACACAGAGACTGTTGTTCTTCTTCCTTATCTTTAAAACTAATTCCTCCTAGAAGAAATGTGGTTCCATGCATGATGAGTGGAGCTTTCTGTTGAACTGTTTGAGATGACTGAGATGATTATGTCTTTTCAATATCTGCACATCCATCTGTTAGATCTTATAACAGGCTTGGAGGTTTGTTAAGATTTGACAGGTGAAGATGCAACAAATTTCCTTTGAATTTGAGTTTTCTTTGGAACATGAGCTTTTTTTAGAACTTGTTTTCCCTTTTTCTTTGATTGGACTTGAGCATTGTCAGTACCAACAATCATCTTCTTAATTTCCTTCTCAGTAATAACTGGATCAATACCTGGATTGTCTTCTTTATGTAATTTTAGTGCTAGTTCAGTATCCTTGTCAGTATCCTCTAGTTTTCTTTTTCAGCCAACTGCCTTGCAAGCTCTTCATCTCTATTGAATTGCTCCAATTGAGCTACATGATCTATATCAGTCAGAGTTTGCTGATTTTCTTGAACTTTTCCAGACCCGAGGGAATCAGAGTTTGATCTGTCAGAGTTTGAGTCTGAACATTTTTATCATCCTTATGAATCTCTTGGGTTTTATAAGCTAAGCCACTTCCATTACCATCACCATCAGGCTTATCAGAGTTTGGAGTAAAATCGACTTTGCATTTGTCTTTAAATATCTTCTCCCCTTTCTGATATCAGAAGAAACAATCAGTAAATCTGTTATAGTATGCACTATAGACTACATAGAGGAAACAACTACAGTAAGCTTGTCAACTTTGGATTCCAAAGCATCTTGCTTATTAGAGACAACTTGAATATTTTTCTCCATGACTTGTTGATATTTATGAACAGCACCTTGAACAGAAGTACTTTGTTTATCAACATTCTAACTAAGAGCAGAAACTTCACTATAAAGACCTTTGGTCAACACAGTAGTAGCTTTTAAGACAGTCTTCATTTCATCAGAGTTTAGCTCAGAATCAGCATTGTTAATCAAGTCAAGAACGTGATGCCAAGAAACATCCTCATGAGAGAATTTCTAAGACATATCCCAGATGGTTTGTCTCTGAGAAGTAAGAATTGTTTCATTTGAAGTCTCTCCCTTATCACTATTTCTGAAAACACCTTCCTGAGTAAGAGCAGGTTCAATCTCAGCCTTAAGTTGATCAACCACACAATAATCCAGATAGTCCATCTTCAATCTATCAAGTGCATCATGAGAATTTATGGGCCAATGTTTGGAGTTGTATCTCTGAATGTAAGGAATGGAGAGATTATTGAGCAATTCATCCTAAAAAATAGGACTAGAATCCCCAGAGTTTACATCTTCTTTATCTGCAACACCATTAATACTAGGCACTTCAAAGTTAATATTTTGAGGGACAAGATGAACAACAGAGCCTGTTTCCAAAATACTATGAGTACCTGCACAAGGAACAGAACAACCTAAGACACTCTTTTCATTTAAATTAATCTCATTACTTATTACATCACATATCTCATGACTTTTAAGAGTCAGAGTCTGCTCACTAGAAGTAACTAACTTCTTTTTCATATTTAACTCTCCTTTTGCCAAACCCAGTGTCTGATTCTTTATGTTCATTATATTTTTCACACATTTTATCTCAGTATCACAAGAAAGGCTCAAATCACTGTGATCTACAGAAATAAGAGGTGGTTGAGAAAGGAGATTTGTGTCACATGAATACGAGGAATCCTATCAGAACTATCCATGGTCATCCCAGCAGTAAAAGAAGGAAATATAAAATCTGAAATTATACTATCAGAGTATGTAAATTCTGAAGAAAAGTCAGAGTTTATACCTTGAGTATTTGTAGAGTCAGATGTAGTGTCCATTGGCTTTACAGAAATTGGTTGGACCTATATAACATCAGAGATTGTCAAGGGTTGAGCATCAGAGTTTGCAGCATTTGAATCAGAGTTTGGCTGTAAGTTCTAGAGTTGGTCTGCAATCATAAAAGAAGTGATTGGTTCTTATGGGACCAGAGTCTGTTCAGTGGTTGATTCACCACTTTGAGGTGAAGGTTCTTGTGTGCTAGACTCTGCCAGAGTTTAGCCTTCAGCATCAGCAACAACAGGATCTTTAGTCAGAGTTTGAGTGCCTACATGCAAACTTTGATTGGATGGTTCTTATGCGGATGGGGCCTTAACAAATTCTTCAACCCTTTGAGTTGAAAGTTCTTATAGGTTGTACCACTGATCCAAGCTGGCTTCATCTGCTGGAACCGTGGCTTTTTTTGAAATTTTATCAATAGGTTCTTGTGGGCCCGGTCTGTTAGAGACTGCTACTTCACTTTAAGAAGTAGGTTCTTATGTGTCTAGACCAAATGAAACCTTCTTCTTTTCCTTCTTGAGAAGAGCTTGGTAGGTTCAAAGTTTGGTGACTGTTGAGATTTTTGAGCATCCATTTCTTTCTTTACTTCTTCAGCTAACTCTCTCATAGGAGATTTCCTTGATTATAGGTTGAAGAGTCTTGACAGGAGAATCCGAGATTATAACTAAAACATGAGAAGATGTTAGATCAGCGTGAATACTAGGATTGTCATCATCATTTTTATTCCAGCATTTCTCATCAACAACTTCACTGTCAGCCACTGTTACCTTTTTATCTTTACTTGGTACCTCATTTGAAGTACGCTCCAAGGTGATTACAGGACTGGTAAAAGGATTAAAATGATGTGAATTACCATCCATTTCAGCTAATTCATCATTTTCTTCTCAATTGACATTTTCATCATCACCATCAACCTCAATTCCACTGATGTTACTGTTTATTTGGACAGGCAATGCAGAGTCACCGGACTTCATAACAGTACCAGAGTTTAGTGGATCAAATTCTAAGGCTTCAACTGGAGAGAAGTATTCAGAGATTTTGGCTTTAACCAGTCTCCTCTTTTTCTTTACAGGCTCTGAGACATGATTAACATGAAATGGCTTCATGAAAGAAGCTGGAGGAATATCAGAGGCTAGTTGAGCATATATCATCTTTGGAAAAATCAAGCCTTCTTCATTGTCATCAGAGTCTGTGTGTTCATCAATGAGCTTTCTTCGTCTAGGAGGAGACTGTGATATAGATTTTCCCTTTCTTTTCAACCTTGAGCCCTGTGCCTGAGAGTTGTGTTTTGCAACTGAAGTCTTTTGGGAGAGAACAAAGGTTGGCCTTTGGACTGTAATAGTGTTTGGAGGGTGACTTGGGCTAGAACCAGATTGGGCTAAACTCTGATTCTCAGTCACATCAAGAAAATCCACTCCATATATGGTAGGCATTCTCTGATTCAGAAGAAGCCTGGCCTATACAGGATAAAACAATTGAGGCAATGTGCCCTCATTTTATTTTTTGACATCTTTCCATGTCAAGTCAGAAAATAATCTCTTATTCATTGTAAAAACAGGCATAATTTGTTCATCCTCAAAACCAACATCAAGCAACATATAACTAAAAATTAATTGCAAAAATCTAGCATAATAAATAGTAGGTCTATCTTCCTTAACTTTAAGTTTAGTTGCTATCTGCCTAATCAATGCACAAGGAAAATTAAAAGAGAGATTGTGGGTCAGAAAATACTAATTTGCTGAGAGATTTGGTGGATGGCATCAAAGTTGGTGCATTTAGCAGTAAACACCCTTGTGATGCAGTCAAAGAAGAAGCTCAATTCTTAAGGAGACGGGGCCTGGTTAGACTGCCCAGTTTAGATCGACTACCCATGTAACCAATATCTTTGAATAAATCCCTGATAATGAAATCATCAACTAGATCATCATATCGAACCACTGCATGAAGATGTAAAGCCTGACGCACCACCTCAAGAGTTATTGAATGGCGGCCATTGCAGTTGAATGTGATGATGGGCTCCTCAGCATTACCAGCATCATTGAATGTTGTAGTCGACCAAATATTGGTCAGTTTTTGAGCGAAAATCTCTTTGGGTTCTTGAAGAGCATACCCAATGCTGCTTTGACTGAGAAAATCCTGAATGACATGGAACCCGTCATGTGCATCTGATTTGTGCAGTAGAGCAGTATAATTAGTTCTTGCAAACATGAAATCGCCAAATATTATACCTTTGTTAGAACCCATTGATACTGAATGAAGAAGAGTTGAGTTTAGGGTTTTGAGAATACGAGAGAGAGATAGAAAGAAAAGATGCAGATAGTAATTCAAAGTATAATACCAATTGAATTAACACTTCCCTCTTAATTAACTTTTAACTCTAAGTGGGACATGTGGCATGATATGATAAGATGAGTAATGACGAAGTGCAATTCTCAAAATACAGCTTATATGTGTGTAACTATGTACCAAAAAATGAAGCGTTTTTCGTGACAGACACGCGCAGTCGGTGTTACTCCATCAGAGATTAATAATTATGATGTCTCAAAAATAATTATGATGTCATCAATAAAATAATCAATACTAATTATTTATTTGAAAAATAAATAAAAACAATAAAGAGTTTGACTTGTGGACTGAGATCAAAAATTACACTCTCCAAGGATCAGAGTTTACTGCATTCTCTGATAGAGTTTACCACATACTCTGACAGAGTTTACCATAAATATTGATAGTTGTGGTCATTAGAGTTTGCAGAGTCTGAGACACTTCCAGAAGTTTAATCACTAATTTATGTCTTCTACTTGCTGTTTAGAGTTGAGCCACTTATCACCATTCCCAATTCAGAAACCAATCTTGTAAATGTTACTTCACACAATGGCTTTGTAAAAATGTTTGCTAGCTGTTGGTCTGTTGGTACAAAATGCATCTCAATTTTTCCTTTCATAACATGATCTCTTATGAAGTGATATCTTATATTGATGTGCTTTGTCATGAAATGTTGAACTGGATTTCCTGTCATTGTAATGACACTTTGGTTATCACAATAAATAAGAATTTTAGAAATAATCAAACCATAGTCCAACAGCTGATTCCTTATTCATAGAATCTGAGCACAACAGCTCCCTCCAGCTATATATTCTGCCTCTGCAATTGAAGTAGAGATTGATTTCTGTTTCTTGCTAAACCATGAGACAATTCTCCCACCTAGAAATTTACAACTTCTACTTGTGCTTTTCCTATCTATTTTGCATCCTGCAAAATCAACATTTGAGTAACATATGAGTTTAAAATTAGATTCTCTAGGATACCAGAATCCAAGATTGATGTTTCCTTTGAGATATCTAAAAATCCTCTTTACATCAATCAAATGTGGTTCTCTTAGATTTGCTTGAAATCTAGCACAAAGACAAGTTGAAAACATAATATATGGCCTACTTGTTGTCAAGTAAAGGAGTGCGCCAAACATACCTCTGTATGTTGTCATATTTACAGGCTCACCAAAATATTGATCCAGCTTGGTTGCAGTAGCCATAGGAGTTGTAGCAGATGCAGAGTCTTGCATGTTAAATTTTGTGAGAAAATTTCTTGTATATTTAGACTAAGTTATGAAAATTCCTTCATCAGTTTGTTTGACCTGAAGTCCTAAGAAATAGCTCATCTCTCCCATCATACTCATTTGGTACCTGAACTACATTAGCTTTGAAAACCTCTAACAGAGTTTATCATTAGTGGATCCAAATATAATATCATCAACATATATTTAAACTAATAATAAGTCCTTACCCTGATTTCTATAAAACCAGATTTTATCAATTGTACCTCTTGTGAAACCAATTTTAAGTAAAAATTCAGTCAGAGTTTCATACTAGGCTCTGAGAGCTTGTTTGAGTCCATACAAGGCTTTATCCAACCTGTAGACATGATTTGGATACTTGGGATTCACAAAACCAGGAGATTGTCCAACATACACCTCCTTCTCAAGTTCACCATTTAGAAATACACTTTTAACATCCATTTGGTATACTTTGAACTTTTTATGAGCAACATAAGCTAGAAAGATTCTGATTGCTTCAAGTCTGGCTACAGATGTAAAGGTTTCATCATAGTCAATACTTTCTTATTGAGAGTATCCTTTAGCAACTATCCTTGCTTTGTTCCTTGTTATGATCCCATCAGATTCTGTCTTGTTCCTGAACCCCCAATTTGTGTCAACTATGGATATGTTCTTTGGTCTTAGAACAAGAGTCCAAACTTCATTTCTTTCAAACTCATTTAATTTCTCTTGCATTGCAGTAACCCAGTTTTCATCCTTAAGAGCCTCTTCAACTTTCTTTGGCTCTGTTTGAGATAAGAAACTATGGTAGAGACATTCATTCTGAGTCGTTTTCCTTGTTTATATTCCACTGTCTAAATCACCAATTATCAAGTCAGGTGTATGATCTTTGGTCCATTTCTTTGGATGAGGAAGATTTCTTGAACTATATGCCCCCCTCATGATTTGTGCCATCATAGTATGATTCCTCAGTAAATGCTGATCCTACCCCTGAAGTTGTGCTTACTTTAGAATTTGATTGGTCATAGTTTGAACTCTCAGAGTTTGTCTCTGTCATAGATTGGTCAAACTATGAGATTTCAATGATTGAGGTTGGTTCTGCAATTTCAGTAAAAGATTGATGTTGCTCCCCCTCAACATGTGCAGAATCTTCAATTACTATATCATTTTCATCAGAGTTTGGAGAGTCAGAGTTTGGATCATCAGAGTCTGTCTTATTGACCTTTAAGCAGTTCATTTTGAAAACTCAGAGATTCCTGAGCTTCTTCATCATGTAGTCTTGTTATTTTTGTTTCATCAAAAGAGACATTTATAGATTCCATGACTACTTTGGTTCTCAGATTAAATACTTTGAATTCCTTTGAAGAAGTTTTGGAGGATGTGGAATAACCAACAAAGATACATTCATCTACTTTGAGTTCAAACTTTTTCAACTGCTCAGGATGTGTTTTAAGAATAAAACACTTTCTTCCAAATATTTGAAAATATTTCACATTTGGCTTCCTCCCTTTCATCATTTCTGATGCTTGTTTATCAATGTATAGTTCTGTGTAATACAAGTAGTGGTTACAGCTTCTGCCCATAAATAAGTGGGAAATTTTACAGCTTCCAACATTGTTCTTGCAGCTTCAATGAGAGTTCTGTTCTTTTTCTCAACTACACCATTTTGTTGAGGTGTGCCAGGTGCTGATAATTGTTGAGTGATTCCTTTGGTGGAACAGAATTCCTCCATTGTAGAGTTCTTAAACTCTGTTCCATTATCACTCCTTAGAATCTTTACCTTGAGTGGTGATCCATTCTCAATCATGGCAATATGATCAAAAATGATCTCAGTTGTTTCATCATTTTTGTGTAAGAAGTACAGCCAGGTAAATCTTGTATAGTCATCTACTATCACCAGAGTACATTTCTTCTTTCCAATAGACATTATGTTGACAGGGCCAAGCAGATCAAGATTCAATAGTTGAAAATGTTCTTCAATAGAATTTTCAGTCTTACTCTTGAAAGATGTTTTCTTTTGTTTTGCCTTTTGACAAGAATCACAGAGTCCATCAGGATGAAATTGAACTTTTAGAATACCTCTTACAAGATCCTTCTTAACCAACTCATTTATATTTCCAAAGTTCAAGTGACACAGATTTTTGTGTCAATTCCAGCTTTCCAAAGATGATGCTTTTCCAAGTAAGCAAGTTAAGAGACCATCATAATTTACCTCCAAGCCAGCTTCAAATAGGTTGTTATGTCTGTGACCAATAAGAACCACTTTGCTAGTCTTTTTACTTTTGACTTCACAATGTGTTTCATGAAATTCTACAGAATAACCTCTGTCTGTCATTTGACTCACACTCAAGAGATTGTGCTTGAGTCCTTCAACCAGAGCTACATTTTCAATGATGACATTTCCAATCACAATATTGTCATATCCCAGTGTTCTTCCTATGTTGCCATCTCCATAAGATATTGTAGGGCCAACCTTCTCCTCAAACTCTGAAAGCAGGGATTTATTTTCAGTCATGTATGCAGAACATCCACTATCAATTACCAGAATGTTCTTCATGTTTCCATGCAATCAATTAATGCAACTTAATTAGTGGTTTTGAGGACCCAAACAAGTTTGGATCCTTTCTTTTTAAAATTGTTAACTTTTGCAGCAGAAGAAACTTTATCAGAGTTTAAGTTAACAGAGTTTGCATTTTCAGAGTTTGTTCTTCTTCTATCAGCTTTTACAATATACTTTTGTTTATCAATATAATTAGAAGAGAAAGGAGTTTTATTCAAATGAGGCAAAATTTTATAGTAGTTGAAATACAGACTATGATATTCTTTACATGTGTAAATAGAATGCCATAAACTACCACAATGAAAACAAGGATTTTGTGGTCTATATCTAGTCTGTTTCCTATCTCCTGATCGAGATCTTTCAGGTTCCTTCTTTTTATTATGCCTGCAGTTAATAACAAGATGATTAGAATTTCTACATGTGAAACAGGTTTTTTTAGGAGCATCAGGAATATTCTTATAATCATTCTCCTTAGAAATTCCTACTTTCCCATTTCTATTCATCTTGACCTTTATAGGATTATTCTTGTTAGTGATAGACTTCAGTTTTTCCTTGAGTTTTTTTGGGAAAGTAACCCCAAATTGACTGGTTTATTCTCAGACAAACTACTTCCTTTGTTTTCATTATTTTTAGAACACTTCTCAGAGGTTTCTTTTTCAGTACTAGTTCTAACAGAGTTAACAAGTTTTCTCAATTTTTCTTTTACTCATGTGTGTGTCATATCATTCTTTTTGCTAGAACTTTTCTCATTATCAGACTCATAACCTAAAGCAGAAGTCCATTTTTTGTCAGAAAGAATTTCTTAGACTTTCTTACTAGAGTTTATCCAAACTCTAAAAATCTTTTTTTCTTTGGCTATCTCAACGTTTAATTAAGTAACCTGTATTTCTAGCTGAGATTACATGTGAATAACATTCTCATAGTCTTTTTTAGTGCTAAGCATGTGAACAAGTTCAGATTCAAGAAAGTCATTTTTAGCAGATGGTTAGGTCCTAAATCATCATAGAAGGGGGGGTTGAATATGATGTTGGTAGATTTTCGTTTAATTGCGGATTAAGTGTTTGTGTTCTTGAGATATTTAAAAGATTATAAATAAAACACAACGATTCGAGGAAATAAAGATATATTATTAAATCCCTGAGATGCTACACTTCTAATCAAAAGATTAGCCTCTGTGGTTCAATCAATATTACAACAACAATAAAGGTTTGTGTTTAATGCTAGGCTTTAATGGAGCTCCCGTAAGTTTGTTGAGTTTACTGAGAAAGATGCACACTGATGCTTTCAAATTAAACCCATATATATTTGTGTAGACTTTTTGGAAATCAAATGAATTTATTATCCAACAATAGATTAAGTCCTTTGTTGCGCCTTGTAGAGTGTGGACAGTGTGTAGGAGCCACCAAATGTTTTGCTGCCCCTTTAATCTTTTGTTGCACCTAGAGATACATTTTGTTGTGCCTCTACACCCATCCTCTTTTATAGGCGCCACTACTACCTTAGAATGATCACTACAAGTTTCCTTGCGCCTAGTGACATGTTCGTTGTGCCTGGTACTCTATGAGCCTTGTGTTGGCGCCACTAAATCCTCCCTTACAATTTTGGTGCGCCTTATACTTGGTTTGTTGCACCTACATTCTAGTTGTAGTGTGTAGGTGCCACATAGTACTTGCCTCAGAAGAATGTTGTGCCTTTAACTCCAAAACACCATGGAAAACATTTGTTGCGCTTTATACATGGTTTCAAGAGTGTAGGAACCACCAAATGTAGTAATACTTGCCTTAAGATAATTTATTGTTGCTTGAAGTATTTACCACTTGGTTTTCACTCTTCTGGCTTGATCAATTGAATTTCTTCTAATTAAACAAGACAATTCTTTTCTTGTTGTGCTGACGCTTAGTGCACTGGTCTGGTTCACAAACGACTAACACTGAATTGAATTCCCTTGTCTTCTATTTTGTTTCAGCTGATTAACCTTGGACTTTTGCATTGCTTCTGATCACTGAAACCCTTTGACATTTATACTCAGATCATTACACTGTCTTTAGTAAGAAATCTTCTGAACTCTTATTTGTTGCTAAGGCTTGAACATATAAATGAACTTCTCTCACTGACGTTCGGTAACCCCTTTCATCTTAAATGCTCTTCAATGATGTATGTTTGATTCCTTTTTACATGTCCTTCTGGATTCCTGTGCTGCATATTAGTTATTATTTGACTGTCTTTGTTTCTTAGTTAAGTTATCGTTATCACTATTACTATACGTTACATTATGCTTTACACATACAACATTTGAATTTCAGACTTTAATCTTTCATTTTCAAGAGACTGTGTTTTAAAACTAACATGCAAGGTTCTAAGAAATGATTTCAGTTCATAGATATTATCAGTGTCTATGTTAAAGATAGAGTCTGGTACCTTGTCAGAGTTTGTAGTGGGAGTCTCAGTGTTTGCCATCAGAGCATAATTCACTTCCTCATCAGAGTCTGAGGAATCCATCTAGTCCTTGTTGGATGATATGAGCGTCTTTCCAGTTTCTTTGTTTCTGCACTCAGTTGTATAGTGCCCCATCTTGTTGCACTTGTAACACTTTACCTTTGATTTGTCAAGTGTTTTTTACTTCCCTTCTCTATCTTCCCTTTTTCTATACCTTTATTTGTTTTCAGAATCTCCAGACCTCTTTTGGAAGTTGCCTTGTTTTCTGAAATTCCTGTATTTCATCTTTTTGAAACCTTTGAATAACATGGCAACCATTTCCATGATGTTAGAGCCTGTGGATTCACCTTCAGAGTCTGAGTTAGAGTTTGCTTCAATCTCTGACTCACTGCTTTCCTTTACCAACACATCTTTTCCTTTTCCCTTTGAAACTGAAGGGTTTGGTTCCTTAGCCTTCACAATCTTTGTCTCAACATTTAAGGCAACTGATTTTGCCTTTCCACTTTTTCTATTCTTCATTTGCTGCAACTCCAAGTCATTAGTTTTCAGCTTTTCATATACTTCATCTAGAGACATGTCCTCCAAGTCTGATCTATCTCTTATCAGAGATGTCTATAAGTCCCGTTCTTCAGGTAGAACCCTGAAGAACTTGGTGTTTGAATCCTCATTATCATACACCTTGTCAACCAAAGCTAAATCATTCAATATAGTAAGGAATCTATCATATGTATCAGTAAGAGACTCATTTTGTTTAGCCTCAAAATATTCATATTCTTGAATAAGAACATATCTCCTGTTCTTTTTGATCTCCTTGATTCCTTGACATTGAACCTCTAGTGCATCCCATATTTCCGTAGCAGTCTTGCAAGCAATTATCCTGTTTGACATTACAGAGTCAAGACTGTTATGCAAAATATTTCTTACCTTTGCATCTTTAAGGATTTCTTGCTTCTCCTCATTAGTCCACTTCTTTTTATCCTTTAGAGTGTAGTGCTCAAGAACTTGTCTTCCTTCCACTACTGTTAGTGGAACTAATTTTGTTGGTAGGTACTGACATTCATTAATCATGTCTAAATAGTCAGGATCTGTGGCTTCCAAGAACATCATCATCTCCACCCTCCATGTAGGGTATTCAACCATTTTCAACATTGAAATTCTGATACTCTCATACTTGTTTCCAGACATCATTTTAAGATCTTTTAGGTTAAATAAATTGTCTGCTCTGATACCAATTGTTACCCAATAAATACTATTATAGAAGGGGGGTTGAATGCAATAGTGCTAAATAATTAACTAAGAACACAAGTATATAAAGGAAATATTGTTTGTATTAATCTTTTGTCAATCTTAATACAAACTCTCTCAAGAAAAATAAAGTTCTTAAGAGCTGCTAGGTTATGAGAATAATGTAAACATGAACGATACCTCAATGTAAACCAAATCATGTGTTTATATAGTACACAGCTACCTATCTAATTATAGCAAAGATAATGATTAATAAAAACAGATATACGATTTCCATCATTATCTTCCTAAAAGATAGCTTCCAATGAGGTAATTGTATTCCACACAATCACTTTCTTTTCTGTTTTCAATCATCTCCTGATTTATCAATTTCCATTTATCAAACTATGATAGACTAAATTATGTCGGTAACTTCTAGTCTTTGATGACATTAGCTAAACTATGTTCATGGTAATCTCTGACAACATCAGTTCTTCATATCTAACATGTTTGAATAGAAAATAACTTCTTTTTTTGACAACTGAATAGAAAAGAACTTGTTTGTATTGAAAGAACAATAAAATAAAACTACTCCACTCTTACTCCTAATTATTAATTTTCAAGTTAAAGTTGTGAAATACAAGAAATGAGCCCCATATATATAGGGAAAATAATGGAAGTCTTCTATATCGATTACAAATTGAATTCTAAAATATTTCCTTCCATTCCCTTTTCTTCTCCAATAAGCATTCGATTTTTTTCCTTAATTATTTTGTCTCCAAATAATTTCCACCTCCTTCCTTGTATTTTCTTTTTTCTGCTACAATTCTGATTTTAATTAATTTCTTACAAAACAAAACAAAATAATTAATTAGTTAATAAAATTATGAAATTAAACAGAAAATGGGTATATAAAAATGTATTATATATGGATCTATCACTAGTGTATATGTATAGTATGAGTTCATTACTATATAGAGAATAAGGATCCAAAGGTTAATCTTAGGATATATTTCCTAAGATCACAATAAATACATATAAATCAATACACCTAGTCATTTATTGTTAAATATGTACTTACCTTTCATTTTATATTATTATTAAACTAGGAAAGTAAGTAATTAGATTGTTAATTTAATATACTCAAATCAATCTTAGAATCCTTATACATTACTTAAATGTAATGTACTATTATTAATTAACAATTATTAATAATGATTTTACATTATTTCAATTTTTTATTTCAATTTACAGTTGCAGTATTAGTAACCGAATTATTGAAATAGTTATATCAAAAATTATATATTTGATTAATCGAACTGAAATTATTTTAGTTCAGTTTTCGGTTAACACCGAACCAGATGCATAGTTGGAACTCGCCAGTAGGGTGAGTTCTCCCTTCAGGCCGCTGCTAGGCAATTGTCTAAGGTCTCAAAATTTCAAACGCATAAAAATATATAGTATTGTATATACAGTATACTAGCTTGTATCCCGTGCGATGCACTGATGAATTTTTTTAATTTTTTAATATTTTTTAATGATTTGAATTTATTTGTATTTGTATAATAATAATTTAAATNTTTTTTAATATTTTTATTTTAATATTTTTTAATGATTTGAATTTATTTGTATTTGTATAATAATAATTTAAATTTTATTTAATATTATATGTATATGTTTTTATATAATTTATTTGTATTTATATTTTAATAGGATAATTTTTGTTTATTTTGTATTAAGATATATTTTACTTAGGAGATTAATGTGAGATATTTTAGTTAGAAGATTAATATGAGATTGTATTTTAGT
>QRFB01006283.1:0-14347 GCA_008931105.1 Oenanthe javanica | reverse complement strand
TGTGATTCATCTTTCTGGACCTCCATTAAACAGCATAGGAAAGCTTTGTTAAGGTACAGACTTCTTCACCATAATCATCCAACGTTATACATGGATCCTGCGATTGGGTTTCGATTTTTTTATTGTTTTTACGTTAATTCCGCTGCGTTTTCATGCCCGAAACCCTTCACTCAGTTGCTGAAAAATTCATACTTGGTGGAATGCATGCTCTAAGATCTGAGTCTTCCTTAACAAGGCTTTACATGAATGAGTTAAATGACAAGATGGAGAAAACGGAAAGAGCATTCAAAGAAATGGTTGAGACCAATGTTAACCTTCAACAGGCTCAGACAAGGACAAATAATATGGTGGTGGTTCTTTACAAGAACAGGCATGCTGATATACTGCCAAGGGATGTCAAGTTGCATGTAATGACTCCCTTTCAAGTGGATCTATATTATCAGTCCAAGGTAAGGGATGAGCAAGCCCAAGCCTATACAATTGTCAAGTTAGCTGAAAAAGTGGAGAAACTGACTGCAAATTAACACAAAATCATCACCACTGTCAATGAAGTTGTTGCAAATGTAAGCTCTCTCCAAAAGGAAGTCAATTCTTCAATGTCTGCTCAAGGCATCACTCTTCAACAGGTCCGAAATCAGCTGGCAAATATTCAAAGTCTTCTCTCTACCATACCTGCATCCAGCCAAGCTCCTCAAGTGCAAGCTTATTCTCACATCAGGTCTATTCACTCATCATTTCTACAGCAGCAACAAGATATCAACCATAAGGGGGAGAAGGAAAGAAGAGATGTGATTGAGGCAGAAAGGCAAAAAGATGTAATGGCCATTCTAAGAAAGGAGGTGTTGAAACCCTGTGTAAATAAGGAATTTTTGCCTGAACTCAAGAATCTCAAAGCACAAGTCAAGGGTCATCACTGATATTATAAGAAGATTCTAGAGAATGTTGACATAGCTGTAAGAGGAGTAAAATATGACAGAATTGACAAACTTTGCAAAGAGCCAATAGTGCAGATGGAGTCTAGCTATTTCAAGCTATCTGTTGGGACATTTCATCAACTCTCATACACTGAATTGGAGTGCATGCACAAAGCAATTGAAATAGTGACCCAGTAAGATGATGAATTAAAGAAATCAGTCTCAGGTCCTCTCTTACCTATCTCTCTTCCTGAGGCCTACTGTAATCTAGATAGAGTGTTATATTTATCCAAAATAAACAAGCTAGCACACTTTATGCTCTCCAAGCACTTGAGCCAAGGAAATAGAAACCAAGTCATGAGTCTGATTGATTTGCTTGAAAATAAGCCTGGTAAACAGGAAGATGACAAATTGATCTTGGAAAAATTGAAAAAGTTCATAAATGATCAAGTGGCAGACTTTGCCAATGAAGAATTGAGGAGGAAGAAGAAGGATGATGAAGACAAAGGTCAGGGAAAGAAAGACAACAAACCTGAACATATGAGTAATAAGGATAGAAGGAATGATGGTAAGGAAAAGAAGGATGGAGATGAGAAGAAGAAGAGAGAAGAGTCAAGCAATGAGAAGAAGTATGAGAGGAAGAAAAAATCCAAGCAGGAAGTTACTGATACTCATACTAGTTTATTTATCCAAATTCAGGACACTAATATGACTCTAGTAATTTTTGAAACTGTCAAAATCCCAAAATCCAAATCACCAAAAAGACATCTTGTCAAGGTGACTGCCCATGGAGTAATAAGAATGGAAATAAAAGAAATCCAACTCAAGAGATTGGAGCCATGTCAACAGATCAAGGTCAACACTATCACAAGAATAAAATTCAAGAAATCTACCAGTTCATTGCTAGTTAGATACCTTAAATGGAGAAAGCAACTCATTATTCCTGGCAAATGTCTACCAGTTAAGCATATCCAAGATATTGTTAAAAATGATGAAGTAGAGATCAAACAATGGAAGGCGGACAGAATTAAACAAGTTGAATTGAGGGACAAGAGAATGTTTGTGACCACTATTGATGGGGAAGAGAGACCCTTCTTGAAGGGTTTCGAGTCACAAATGCAGCGGAATAAACGCGAAAAATAAATCAAAATAGCGAAACCCTCCGCAGGATCCATGCGAAAACAAAAGATTTAATTCGGAGATAAAGAATAAATACCTTTAGAAGCTTTAACAGTTCATTAATGGAAGATTAATGGAGGTCCAAAGCTTGTTTAATCACCACGTATCCCGCTCTCGCGATCTACGCTCTACGGTATCCACACGAACACTTTTCATGAAGGATTGATGTGTACTAGCACCCGAAAACTTCTTCTCTCTCTATCTTCCTCCTCTCTCAGAGCGGCTAGGGTTTTTGTAAAATCTCTATTTTATTAAATCAGCCCATAAAGAGATTATATAGAGAGAGGAATAAGTTTTCTAATTATAATCCAATTATAATTAATACTAATCCAAAATTCTAAATTATTTAATTAAGTCTCACTTAATTAATTAATTATTAATTTTGGAATTAGTTTAAGTAATTCATTTATTCTATTTATATAATTAATTAAGTCATACTTAATTAATATCATAAATAAAATAAATTACTTATTTAATTTAAATTCATAATTTAAATTATTTCTCCTTCAAGCGTTCTTTGTGTGTGACCCTGTAGGTTATTATTACGTTGGCAACAATTTTAATATCTAATTAAAATTGTAAACAATGAGCGGCATCTAGTAATACATCATTGCTACCCAAGTAATAATAATAAATCGGTGATTCGATTAAGCCTTTCGTGAATAATGTTCCATGTAATATAATCCCTTTAATCTTGATATTATAGATTAAACTCAAGGCATGTCTCGTGTCATCCTCTTCATAATTTAATCTTTATTTTCTTGATCGATGAGTAGACTATTAAAATCAAATCAACATTTGAGCACGGCCGTGCATTTCATAGTCTCACTCAAACAAGAGGCCAATAATATCACTCCTAAAATTAGGAGGATTAAATCCCATCTAGATCATTCATATTTCTCATACGATTCATAATATACCCAATGTCCACTTTTATCATCACCCGGTCAAAGGTAACTTTTAATGTAATCAAAGTATATTAATTCTCGTATAGAAATATAATGATTTCAGGTCTAAGGATCATTACACCATTATCACAGTGAGAATTACTTATGACACTTACTTAACATGTAGAATCTCACGGCGGGTCATTCCAGTGCCATGCATTGATACATGCACTTATGTTCTTGACTTTAGTATCCCCATACCTATGACCAATGAGATGTGGTCATCTGTCAAGAAACATACTAGTCTTTGTGCATTATTATTGTCCTTAAATAATAATACTCGACTAGGGAATTTTAGGAATAAGATACTATTCATATAATCTCATTTTTAAGTCACATACTTAAAGATATATAATACGTATCAAAATTCCAAGGACATTTATTATGCTTTCAATTTATTACGCAGTAAATAAAACATAATAAATAAATAATAATCAATAAAACATAATCCTTAATAATAAATATTTTCCTGAAAATATAAAAAGTATTGTCTCTAGAGCACAATTACTAACACTTCTACTATGACAACTCAACTTCAACCACTCATGACATTAAAAGAGTGATCAATCTGTTTGATAAGAAATGCACGATAGATAAATTGAAAAAGGTTGAAGTGGTTGAGTACTTGGCTAGGAAGTACCAAAAGAAAATTGACAAAGTGAAGTATTTGGAAGACATGGTGGAAAAGAAGATAAAAGAAGATGAAAAGATTGAGAGATTATCTGAAGAATTGAGAAAATAGGGTAAGTGCAGAGTATTCAAAGATCCTGACAGAGTTGTGTTCAAGCTGAGGAATGGAGTAACAACCAAGATCAAACTCAAGTTTATCCATGATTATCCCCTGCGAACTCTCAATATTGTTGTTGACATGCTGAAGGGTGCAATTCTAATTGAAGAAGTTATGGTCAGACATCAAATTCTCCAGGCCATTGAAGAGATCAAATCCAGAGAAGAAAAAAAGAAATAAAGATATGATTGATTCAGACAACAACAACAATAAAGGTAGGCTTGATATCTTGTATTAATTTATGAAACTGTCTTTCCCAAATTGGTGGAGATTGTTGGACCAAATCAAGTCAACCATTATTATATTTACTTGTCATATTGTAACATTCTAGTACTTCTTGTATTAAATAGTGACTTAGTTTATTTCAACTATGTATTTGTAGTTAGAAGCTTGTTTCTAATGCATCTCCAAATGTAAATGAGTAATACCTAAAATAATTGTACTGGTAAAAGATTCTATGAATCATGCATCAGGAGACTAAAAATTACATCAAATAAGGAGTTGCAGAAGAAATTATTTCTAAGGCAATTGATCAATAGAAAATTCACATTGATAAAGAAGTCAAAAGTGCAAACTGGTAGAGAAGTCTCAAATGACTCAATCGAGATGTCTACTCAATCGAGAAGTCATGGACATAGAGTCATTTGAGAAGTGCAAAGAAATGTTCATTTGAGAAGTCCAGTTAAACAAATCGAGAAGTTAGCTAAGGAAGCAATCGGGAAGTTTGTGAAGTGAGTCAGTCGAGAAGTGTGTGAAATCAAGTCTGACCGAGAAGTCTACCCCAATCCAGAAGTCTAGACTGACCAAGAAGACATCAACAGATATATCCAATCGAGAAGTCTATACACTCGAAAATTCTCAAGTCAAAGACCAATCGAGAAGTCTCACAAGCACTCGGTTGAGTAGGCCACAGCCTGACTTCTCGAAGTACATTGAATCTGAGTATTCAGATGTTTCAAATAACTACTTTCAAGGAAATTTATAGAAGAATAAGACAAGTAATTTAAAGTATTGTCGTGATAAGGTCAGTCAATCCTGTGAAGATGATGACAAGTCTACAATAAAGCTTGAAGGAAGAACAAGAAAAAGACAGAGATAGAAAGCAGATGATGCAGACTGTCAAAGAGAAAGACTTAGCTAGGAATAGAATTGAGTAAAATGTAAAGTTTCATTTGTCAGTTTCTAGTTATAGTATTACTGACTGTGAAAGCATGTGCATCAAGACATGTTGTCTATTTAGTAGAATGCACAGCTTCACAGTTCAGTGTGTTGAATAGTTTTTCATACCTTGTTGTCTTTCAAGAACAAGAAGCTGAGAATTCCACAAAGATTCTCAAGTTGTAGCAAATCATTCTAATAAAACATTAGATTTATATTTAACTGTGAAGTGTTCATTTAAATTCTGCATCTCTAAGATAAACACTGATAAGGTTAATAAAGTTACAACACATGTCACCAGTTCACACAGAAAAGAAAATCAAAGGTTAACCGAAAAGATATCAATTTATACATTCACCCCCTTGTATAGTTTTGGCTTAACTCATTCCTAACAAGTGGTATCATAGCAGGCTGTTGACATACAAACAGTTCAAAGATCAGAATTTAATAGCATCAAGATTCCTCCATTTAACATAGAACACTATATACTATGGAAGAAGAAATGCTCACATTCATCAAGACTGCAAACTACATATATCTTGAGATCCTGAAAAATTGATCCTTCATGCCTGTGACACTAGTTCCTAAAACAACTAGTGCTCAGAGGTGATACCAGCCACATGGGTACCAAAAGATCCATCTCAGTACACTTACACTGAAAGAGATAAAGTGGCCCTTTTAGAGAGAAAAAGCAAATATTTTGTTTAAGTAAAAACAACAGGTAAAATGAAAATAGGAAATGAACCTGCTATTTATACATTCACCCACCTTCTTCTGTATAATTTTGGCTTAACTCATTCCTAACATATGCCGATTCTCAATACTGCTAGTGATAAGTGGCACCGTTCCGAGGAGAAACTCACTCATATCCATGTGTCAACTGAGAAAGGGGATACAAGGGAGAAGAACTTTTCTCATTGGATAGAAGTAGTTGAAGCTTGTGAAGCTAATATTCAACAGCAGAATTCAAATTTAAAATGCCTAAATTGGCATACACCTGCACCTCCAAAGTTGAATATCAGACCTGAGAAGGTGTATCTTGTTAAAGCGCTAGTACAAACAACACATGTTGTTTATCCTGTGAATTTCTCTGATGCGTCAAATGGGACGACTTCACATATACCTTCTGCCGCTCAAGTCACACAAAAATGACAAGGTTATCTATAAGCTTCATCAAAATGAGTATGGTAAGCAGATTTGTCCTAATGTTGTATTGCCCTTGTTTGTAAGTTGTTTTAAAATTGTGAAGCCGCAATTGTTATTTACTTTGTTGCACGGGAGGATAGGCCAGGGACTAAATGGAGGTTTACTAATTAAGTTCTGGGTTGAAACAGCCAGGTCTGTTGAACAAATTGAGAAACATTCTCGTAAGGATTTAAAAAATAAACAAGTTAATAAGGTTCTGGTTCATTATAAGCTAGACATGTATACCTTATTCCTTAATACATTTAGCAGTAGCTACGACACTACTCAGCATGAAGTAGTGCGGGTTGATCCTTGTGACTATGTGATAGTTCTGCTCTTTGTAGCTCTTGAGGGGACATTACTTTGGATCTCAAGACTTGGGGAAGGTTTAACACATCTTATGGAGCTACATGAATATACCATCGTGCTTGTTTGTGATCAGATCATCTCATTAGGAGTAGATGGTGATAATATGGTGTTATATCTTGCGGTTCTAATCTCTTAAGTACCATGTTGATAAATTTGGCCTACACGGCATCTCTTCTAGTTCAAGGGGAATGAAGATGTCAACAAATGGTTCTAAATCGTCCAGTTACTGTAGTAGAGCTCAGTTGTTTGCCCTTAATTCTATCTCCTTACATCTAAACATCATTCCAACTTGGTCAGATAGTAAAACAATTTGTTGGCAGGATGATGTAAGTATGTTGACGGTAGAATGAAAAAGGTGAGAAAATTATGGTGGGGATTCCATGGGATGAAAAAAGAGAGTTATCTTTAAAGAGTGATTATAATTCTCATGTTGGCTTACTATTTTTACATCCTGATGGTATTGTATGATGGTCTGAAAGAAACAGAACCTCACAGGTCTGATTCTAAGCAGATGTCAGTGTACCACATTTCACTGGAGATCAATAATTCTTTATTTCAACTTTGCACAAAGGAAGGGGCTGTTGGAATATATACTCGTATTGGCTTGGCTAATATATGTTACCTTTATTGCGCCATACAAATTGTTGAGGTGTATGAAAATATTCTTGATAAAAAAGTAGAAGAAAAGATCTTTTCCGGGCAATGCAAGGGGTTATGGTTATGGAGGAGAAGCAAACCAAAATTATGATATAGAAACAAGTATGTTCAGTTGATTTTGGACAGTACCAGCAGCAAACTACAGCTTCTGATGAGTCTGCACTTGACGAGTTCAAATTATGTCTGTCTCATGTTTTACATAAAGTTCTTGTCATTAAGAATTTGATTATGGCTTGGTAATGGAGTGTTACAACTATAGTATTTGATCCAGGAGTATTTGGTTGTTGCATAGTAATATCAAATTGATTCATCCTGAGGACAACTGGGACAGGTTTGGGTCGTAGGATTCAGTTAGGCCCAATAACATATTCTGTTGGAGTAGCCTAGTTGTATATATGTTGTACTTGTTCTTCATATGGATTATCAATGAAATGAAAATTAACATTTGAATTTTATCTTTACTTTTCTGCACTTCTTTCACTGCACTTTCTTTTCGTGTTGGTAGCTTAGTTCATCAATTCTAACGGCAAGTTCATGACACTCTCGCTCTCTCTCATTCTCTCTCTCCGATTCTCTAAGTGAATGCCTTTCTCTGAGACACAAATACAAATTAGGGCTTTTATAAATAAAAATATTTTTTATTTATTATACTTTAAATTTTACATATATTATAAATATTATTAAATATTCATTTAATTTTTCTTATAACACTAATTAATAAAAAGATTAATTTCGACAATAATTTAACACGGATGAGCCGATTAACACTGGTACGAAGATATTGCAAATTTGCAATCATGCTCCGGAAGTCTTTTTATGACTACCAAAACTTTTGACGCCATTCCCATTTCAATTGCATTGCCTGTGAAAATCAAAGATTAAAGAAAATTTTATGTGCTAAATTTGGTTTGAGCGGATAACGACACGAGAACTGTAAAATGAAATAATAAATAACTCATACAATGGTAATTTTGCAGGAAATAAAAACTTTAAGGATAACAGGGATCGATCCATCATATGCATTCTCAGAACTCCTTTGCCATTCTAAAAGTACTCTACACCATACTTGCTTCAGCACAGAATCTCTCCATTGATTTCAATTTCGGTGAGGAATCCAATAATTCACGAACTATGTCAGCATACATGTCAACTTTTATTGGCAGCAAACTACCATATAAAATTTCTCCTTGGCCCGCATTTGCTTGATCAATTTCGGAAACAACTTCCACCGTATTGCCATCTCGCATTATCTGTTCCTCCGTGGGAGCGGCCACGAGTTCTTCCATGAGAAAGGTGCGAAAATTCAGAACATAGGGGATATCCTCACGTGTTACAAAAGAAAATGCTGTGCCAGGCCGATTAGTCATTGAAATTGACCTTGCTCGAGAAAGGAAACGCTTAGAGCTAGAAGGGAAGTCCCGATTAATAATGTTATCAACCGATGGGGTCTGCATTATCTCATACGCTGTCTCTGTAGTGATCAGCAGCATAGTTATTCCTGCTTCGAATGTTGATACCTCAAGTATGCATTCATCTGTACCCATATTACGATAGCAGATAGATGGCACGAAACCCTGATCCATAAACACACGTTTAAGAAACTCAGCATGAAATTCCGTTGGAACAAAAAGCAATGTCTTTTCATCGCGTGGAATGCGTTCACTGATTAAATACAGCAAAGATGCACATTTTTCTTCCTCGGTCAAAGTGAAAAATATAAGCTTCAATCTACTTCTTATTTGACTACAATGGCGCACAATGTGAGGGCCTTGTGTAACAGATTCAACAAAATCAACAAAACCATCTGGTATGGCCTTAAAGAAAAGCAGAGTTTGGTGATTTTTATTAACGTGGGACAGTATTTGACGTAGATGTTTTGCAAAAAATCCCAGGCTGAGAAGACAATCAGCTTCATAAAGAACAATGCATTCCACATTATGCAATAACATATCTTTAACGTTAGACAAATGACCTATCAGATTATCTGGAGTTGCAATCATAACATCAGGGTTCTGCGGTGTCAATTCCTCAAACAGACTCTCCATCTTATCATCGCCAACTTGTAAACCAATGCGAAGACCTAGCAGAATGGCAAATATCATCAACAAATTTATAAAAAGACTTGAGATTATCGAAAGCAAAAGGCTTAAGATTGAGTAGCCCAAGTGTACAATATAACTTGTTAATAAAAAAGAGTGATTAATATAGTGGGTGCCCTGCCTGCCCCTGCATGAGATGAATGATAATTTAAAGAACATGCACAGTTAAGAATCGTAAATTTATATCTGACTCGTAAATTGAGCAAGTAGTCGAACAAGGTTTAGTATCTGATGTGCAAGTTGTTTAGTTGGAGTAAGAATCAAAGCCCTGATAGAATTATTAATACCCTGCTGCCTATTCAACATGTCAAGTATGGGAGCCGCAAAAGATAAAATTGTGGCGGAACGACATGGAGCCAGTGCTACAACATCCCGCCCGGAAAGAATGGCAGGAATGACATCCTTGTGCAAAGGATAAGGATGATTGAAACCAACATGCTTAACTCCTTGTATAATATTTGAGCTCAGACCCAAGGTTTCAAACGGGTTTGACATTGTTATTGTAGATATATATATGTATTTTTTCAACATGTGTTTGTTTCGATAACAATATATAGGCACGTCAAGGTTGAAACCCAAACCTAATTTACAAAGGATTCGATTTTATTTTTTTCTGAATTATTTGACCTAAAATCTATCTATTATATTTTATATTATTATATGAAGCAAAAATTATACAAAATATTATTAAATGGAGTACAAATTGAACATAATTCAGTTATAAATTTATAGTATTCCAGCTTGTTGAAACCGATTACATATTATAATTTGTGGTTGCAGTTCGATGTTTTTGGTTATTTAAATTTAATTATGTAATCAATCCATAAATATGCGGTTATCGTATGTTTATTTTTATAAGATAACTGAGTTCTGTTACATTCTTCTTATTAATGCATTCACAGAAATACTCTATTGTTTCTGACGGCATATAAATTAATTGTCGATGACATGATAGGTGATATCATAGCGAGTAATCTATGATTTTCTCTTGTTGTGTGTTTAGCATAATCACCGAGTTACATTTTACTACGTATATTGGGTAGCATCTAGAATGATACAAGCCGATTCAACTGTGAACTGTTGAATGTTTTTGGGATTTAATTTAATTGGATTGTACCATTAGCTCAGTACTCTTTCGGTATATGTCTATCAACGGATGGGATCACCTTAAAATCCATATTCAAATTTATTTATTTTTTGGGATCGGATCGGATCAAGTGTTAGATATTTTAAAGATCAATCCATATCATCTTCATTCGGATCACGGATAATCAGATCGGATATTCAATCCAATTAAATTTTGTACTAATTTTTTATAATTAAATTATTTGTCCGTGCTACACGCACAATATATTATAATTTATATATTAATAAATATTATAAATATAATATAACATAATAAATATAAAAATATTTATATTTAACTATTTTATTTTTAAAACTTTAACATAATATGTTTAAATTATTTTAATTATTTCCTAAATTTATTTTAAATATCTTAATTTCTCCTTTATTATTATTTATAATATTTTATATATGTTAATTTTTATTTAATATTTGCTCATACAATAATATTTTATATGTTTTAATTCATATTTAATTTTTTTTAATTCTTTGTATCTTAAATTTTATTCAAATTTATTTTTTGAAACTATTTATAATATTCTATGTATGTTATTTTTTAATAATTTACTCATATAATAATATTTGTATATGTTATTTATTATTTAATTATGTGGTATGTCAATTTTTATATAAAATTATATTACATTAATGATAATTATTAAAATGAGTCAAATTAAAGTATGAATCTTGTCAGAATCTAAATATGTGGATATAAAATCTGAAAATGAATTATCCAATGAGTTAAATTAAAGTTAGAAATTTCATCCGAACTTAAATATGAATATCAAATATAATGAAAGGATGATCCAACAAACAATTTATAATATATATATAGGGTAAGGTTTTAGAGAGACCGTGCTTATCAAGAGACCCCTAGAGACCTAGATCTTGACCGTTCATTCTATATAATCTTAATATATTTGCTAATACAAAAAATAATGGCAATCTTGTAAATATCTTCAATCATCAAGGATATCTACCAATTCTATTTTGTATTATACGAGTGTTATACAATCATCTGCGTATGGAATCTTTCTACATATGGCAATCACTCCTAAAACAGGAGATTTGATTAGGAACACGATCTTCTTAATTATAGTAAGGAAATTACTAGCAATAAATTTACACTAATACGATATTACTGTAGTCCTTTTGACCTAAACAAGTTTTTGTGTAATCTAGAAGACAATGGTGAGAAGTCTTCAGATTCAAAGGTGCGACTTTCTTTTTTGGTTCTTCAACAAATATGGATTCATTTATCGTTTTGATGTTAAATTATTTTTTTTAACCAGAAATATTTTTAAGAATCGTATATATGTGTGCAGAAATAATATGAATACATTATCGATTGATGATGTCAGAACAACAATGGATAAGTAACGTCCATTAGTGATTTTTTATGGTGAACTTAGTGATTCTTTTATGTGATCTTGATTATTTTGGATATGTTTCAAACTGTTGTCTATCAAAATATGTTATGGAGACTTAATTTGGTTTATTTGGTAGAATTGAGTTTTACTGTAATGTTATACATGCACCAAAATCATGCACTAAAATGTTAGCTAAAGTGAATAAAAAGATTATAAAATTACCATTAACACGTATTTTGTTAAAGATTCTCTTGAGTATTATATTGTAAACTACAAGAATCTCTTACTACAATTTGTTTTTAGTTGCACTGAAGATCAGAGAAGTTTTTGTGAGGTTTTTCGGTTTGTTGCTTGTGTTTTCTCTGTTAGAAGCTCCTACATTACCTATTGGAATTCAAGGAATTATTGGTGTATATATGTGGTATTGTAAGTGCAAGACTACAGATGGATTATCTGAGATGATGCTATTTATTTGGCTCAGTATTTTTTGAATAGTTATGCCTGAGAGTCCAGTGTCAGGTGATTTTGTATCTTGGAAATTGTTTGCATTAACTACTTTGGCAAAATGCTAATTGTTCAAAGCTCTTTACGAACAAATGTGGTTGCTAGTAGTTTATGTAGATTTGGGTATTTTTCTATTACTGATTTCTTCCTTCTTTGCATCTCTGAAATATTAGGGACGTGGAGCTTATTAGGTTGTCGTGTCTTTGAAAATTGCAGAGAATGTTTTTTAGTGCATGGGATTTTGCTATCTGGTGCAAGTTATGCAGATTGGACATGATTGTTGTGTTGGAAAGAGGCAGTCTTATTTGTGCTCCAGAGCTGGAAATCATTTGCATATGGATCAGTAGTCATTTGTACAATAATAAGACCGAAGAACTTAACACGCTTGTCAGAATTCTTAAAGAAACCCTTCAGCTCTCTAGCTGATTGGAATCAACAGGTGACGTTGGATTCGCATCCCTGCCAAAAATCTCAAACTTGCAGAGTGGACGTGATGTATTGATCTTTATCCATTTGTCTACACATTATGTGGGAAAGAACTGAGAGCATGGAAACTCCCTCAATTCATCTATCATTGTCGGTGTATCTTGCCAAGCAAATCTAACATATTGCATCTTGCCCTATGGAACCCTCATTTTCTGTTCTTGCTGCTACGATTCCGCCGTCAACTCCCGAACTAGTGTCTCTTGCTGCTACTTCCATGTATCATGGATGATGAATGAGACTTTGTATTAAGAGTTTAGTAAGAGTTTGTGTATGATTAAATTTTATATTGAAATAATTAATTAATTACTTTTTTTTGAAGTGAATTAATTAATTACTTAGTAGAACACTTACTAAAGTTTTAATATTATTAAATTTTCTTAAGTATTCTACTAATTATTATAGAAAAAAATTCAATGATACTTTGTAAAACACTTAAGAGAATCTTAGTCTTATTATTTAATAAAAAGAAATTGCATGAAATTTTATTTTCAAATAATTAATGAAATATATTGAAGAATACGTATTAAAATTTTAATCTTATTAGTACACTAAAACATTGTTATTTTAATGATTAGCTATTAAAATAAGAACACTAATTATTTTATTATTTTTTTAAATGAATTTTATTATTTATTTTAAAATAAGATTCTTTTAAGTGATCTATCAAGTATTATTGAATCTTATTATAAGATTCAATAAATAATAAAATAAGATTCTTTTAATCTTATTTTAAAATAAATAATAAAATAAGATTCAATAATACTTAGTAGATCACTTAAAAGAATCTTATTATTATTATTTAAAGATTCCATTATATGAACACTAATCTAAAATAATCCTTAAATGTTGTACCGAGTGCTGTCATATTTTACATTTTTTATCTTTAAAGTAGTATTGTGTAATAACACTTAATAGAATTTTAGTATTATTAAATTTACTTATTTGTATTCAAAGAAAATACTAATAAAATTTTTTATCAGAATTTTGATATCNAAATATTTTACAGAGTATTGTTATGTTTTACATTGTTTATCTTTAACAGTAGTATTATATAATAACACTTACTAGAATTTTAGTTTTATTAAATTCTCTTATTTGTATTCAAAGAAAATACTGATAAAATATTTTATCAAAATTTTAATACATGTAAAGGATTTTTCTTAAATGCTAGTTATCTTATAGAATCTTATATTAATTTTAATTTTTTACAATGCAATTAATAAATCTTAATACACAGTTATAAAAAAGACAAATTAAATATGCAATAAATTAAAAAGAAAAGTGTTTTAAAAACAAATATCATCCAATATTCACCAAAGTGATTTTGTAAGGTATTTCCCATTAAGATTTTGTAAGGTATTGTTATTCCTCTAGAACATNTCACAATCAACTGATATTTTACTGTTAAGCATATCGACCGATCCTTCCTTGTATTCATCAACTGATATTCTTCTTCGATTGATAAATGATTACTTATCCGTTGATGACTTCTCGATCGATAAATTGATGACTTCTCGATTGGTGACTTATCGATCGATAGATGATGACTTCTCGATTGATGACTTAT
>QRFB01006282.1:0-38027 GCA_008931105.1 Oenanthe javanica | reverse complement strand
CGCTCACTTGAGAATTATTGGAATGAACTACTAAACTTATAAATTTACTGATAAAAAAGGAGATTTTTTTGTCATGTACTATAACATAGAAGCTTAATTTATAACATCTGATAATAATATTGGATTATTAATGTCATTACATACAAACTTTATATATGAGCGAACACTCATAGAGAATTGAGAAGCTTTATTCTTACGGAAATTTACAGTTATTCTAGTAACGTTACAAGGGTGCTGCTCTAGTAAATTTTCCATCCTCTGCCAATCCTCACAATTTCCTTTTGAAAAAACTGGTGCACAGCATTTTTCATGCATCTCTATCAGGTTCACCTACACCCACTCTGGACTTCACCTTATCAGCATAAGACTCCTGCAAATTTGCAAACAAAAATATAATGATTAGCAAAAAATACAAATGATCATCTATATTGCCATATAGACTATGATCGCTAGATTGAGACACAAGGAACTTGAAGCTAAACAGCGAATTACCAAGATGAAATCAGATCGTTGGAGACGATCAACGAGATGGAGAAGTATATCCCTAGTATACTCAGGGTGACCTTGGATCCCTAAGATGTGATCACCATACTTGAACATTTCACCCCTGTCTTTTCTGACCATGCACAACCTCAGCCTTGGGAGGGAGTTCCCACACCTGATTTTCAGAAGGTCATTAGATTAGTCCAACTTTTATACCCAACATGTTTGTTAAGTTACAGTTCTCCTGAAACAGGTTTTAGGAGCACCGGTAACATAACAATGTACATTCACAACTAGTACAAACATACCTCATCTTGATGGCATTCGATCACAGATAAGAAAGCGGGCATCTTCAAAGATGAAAAGAGGTTGGATGATACTGAGAGATGAATCTCAGTAAAACCAATGTCCCACCCCGTAGGTGCTCTAGCTATCTTTCCTCCTAGTGCTCGTCCCAATATCTAATACATATGAAACATGTCCCTCAATTAATAATTGTCCTTTGAGAAAATGAAAGCAATCAAGAGTATACCTAATACATACTTTTATCTATTCAAATTGTGTGTGTATAGGTTAACTTTTTCTATTGTGAGCTAAAGAAAGTAATATCACATGTTACAATATAGTGCGGACTTCCGTGGCTTGCAAGCTTCTTGCAAATTGACCACACAAAAGATAATTTTACAAAATGCCCTATTGGTTTTAATTAGTTGCACAAAGAATGGTGTATTTTTTCCGACACATGAATTGACCTTGCACGTAATACATGGTCTCTTGACGTGTAACACCTCCAATGCCACTCAAGGCACCACACTTGCTCAAATTTCTGCTCAACTAACATCAATGCAAACTCTTCTCTCAAATTTGGAAAATGCACATCAAACTCCTTCAGTTCAAGTGACAACTCAAATCAAGCTCAATCACTCTACCTTCATTCCATCACAAGATATCAACCCTAAGGGGGAGAAAGAAAGGAGGGATGAGATAGAGGCTGGGAGAAAAAAGGCAGTGATGAGGAAGCTAAGGGGAGAAATTCTCAAACTCAATGCTGATAAAGACTTCTTGGAACTTTTGAAACATATCAAAATGCAAGTCAAAGGAAATCATTGGAGCTACAAGAAGATGCTTGAAAATGCCATTATCACAGTAAGAGGAGTCAAGTTTGAGAAAGATGGCAAAATGTTAAAAGAACCAATAGTGCAGATGAAGTCTGGCTATTTTAAAGTATCTGTTGGGCTCTTTCAAAATATGTCATACACTGACCTGGATTGCCTGCACAAAGCAACTGAGCTAGTCACTCAGGATGATGAAGAATTGAAGAATCAAATATTGGGTCCTCTTCTACCAAATGCACTTCATGTGTCATACTGCAATCAAGATGGTGTGATGTACATGTCAAAAGTGAACAAACTTGCTCACTTCAAAATTCCTCAATATCTCAATTTTGGCAATAAAAGTCAAATCATGAGTCTGATTGACCTCTTGAAAAGAAGAAGGTTAAGCAAGAAGAGGATAAGATAATTCTAGAAAAGATGAAGAAGTTTATGAATGATCAGATCTCTGAGTTTGCAAATGAAGAATTGAATAAAAATAAGAAAGATGATGAAGACAAGGATCAGGACAAGAATGATAAGAAGCCTGAATCCAGGAGTGATAAGGGAGGAAAGAAAGATGACAAGAAGAAGGAGAGTGAGGACAAGAAAAAGAGAGAGGATTCTGTCAAAGAAGAGAAATATGAAAGGAAGAAACCATCCAAGCAGCAAGCTGTTGGTGTTCATAATAGTACTCCTACCAAAATTCAGGGTGCTAGTGTGGCTCCAATGATTTCTGAAACTGCTATGATCTCAAAACCCAAAGAGCCAAAAAGACTTCTAGTCAAGGCTATTGCAAATGGAGTTATAAGAAAGGAATTAAAGAAGAATCAAATCAAAAAGCTGAAACCTTGTCAATAATTGAAATTCAATACTGTTACGAGGACAAAGTTCAAGAAGCCTACTAGTTCTTTACTAGTTAGGTGTCCAAAGTGGAGAAAACAAATAGTTGTTCTTGACAAAGGTCTTCCAATACAGCCGATTCAGGAAATTGTTGAGCCAAACAAGATCTACCTCAAACAATGGAAAGCTAACAAAATTTGTAAGGTGGAATTTAGAGACAAAATGATGTTTGTCACCACAGTTGATGGTGAAGAAAGACCTTTCTATCATGATCACGAAGGCACAACAACTCATGAAATCAAAAGAATGATCCGTCTCTTTGACAAGTTCTGTATGGTAAATAAATTGAAGATGATGGAAATGACTAAGTACTTGGAGAGAAAATATCAAAAGAAGGTGGACAAGGTTAAATATATTGAAGAAATGACAAGGAAGAAGCTTCAAGAAAATGAAAAAATGGACAGAATGGAGGCTGAATTAAGAAGATTGAGAAAGTGCAGAGTTTTCAAAGATCCTGACAGAGTTGAGTTCAAACTCAGAAATGGTGTCACATCTAAGATCATACTCAAGTTTGTCAGTGATTATCCAATTCAAACTCTCCAGATTACTGCTGATATGTTAAATGATGCAATCCTAGTTGAAGAGATCATTATTAGATTGGAAATTTTCAATGCAATCAAAGAGATAAATAAAAGGGAAGAGAAAGAGAAGAAAGCAAAGTATGATCTTTTCATGCAACAACAACAACAACTACACCAACAAAAATAGGTAGGCTTGGTATCTTGTTATTAATTTGTAAAACTATCTTTTTCCAAATTAGGGGAGATTGTTAGATCATATCAAGCCTATTAGATAGTATTTTCTTGTCTGTTATGTAATCTTAGACTGTCTTGTAATATATGGTGACTTGGTTTACTTTAAATATAATTTCTGCAGTTAGAAGTGATTTTTAAGTTGTAATCCAGATTGTAGTTAAAGTCTCAAATAAAGCTGGTAGAAGATTCGAGTCATAAATCATGCATCAGTGAGAATAAGGCTGGAGAAATAAGGATTCAAGTTGAAGAAAGTTTCTAAGGCAAAATGTCTACCATTCGAGAAGTCTGAGCACATACTAAAATTTACTCTAAGTCACATATTCGAGTAGTGACAAAGCCTGAACAGTTTGAGAAGTCTAAGTACATAACATTACATTGAATTATTTACAGAGAACTCGAATGAATTAAAGGGTAGATTTCTAGGAAAATTGCAGAAGCAACAGACAAGATTGTGCAGCACTGTTCTGTTTAGGATTAGTCAAACCTAAACAGATGGTGACAAGTCTACAATATAGCTATGAGAAATAAATAAGACAAAGATAGAAGTTGTGTGCAGATGTAAAGAACTGTCAAGTCTGAAGACTAAGCTAGAAATGGAATGAAGTGTTTTGTAAAGTTTCATTCGTATTATTCCAGTTTAGCTAACACTGTCTGCAAAAAGTATGTGGAGTTAAAAAGACATGTTGTCTATATAGAATAGAAAGAGAGCTCTGCAGTTAGAGTGTGAAAAATTGTATTGTTCTTATCCTTGTTTCTCTCTAGAACAAGAAGCCGAGATTTAAGTTTAAAGTTTAAATCTCAGATTATAGCAAACAAAGATCTAATATACATTAGATTGAAAGTTTAAATTGTGTGTTGTGTGATTGAATCTTGTAATTCCGCATTTCTCTATTATACAAACACTTTTTATAAACTAGTTACATCAGTTAAACAGATTAAAAAAATCCGAGTAAATCATTCACGCCCCCTCTGATTAACTTAACCTGAAACTCATACCTAATATAGCTTCTTCCAAACTTTTAGATTTATCTTTGAGAAAATCTTCAAAGAATGATTTATATGTCCTAAGTATTCCCTCTTGTTGGGTTCATCATCCTAACATATATCCAAATAATCATAAATTCATTTGGATTACTTACTGTTAAACGAAAAGAGTGTTGCATGAGGGGGGTAAATGCAACTTGATATTTTATCGCTAATCTTGATAACAACAAAATAAGATATAATAAAATCAAGTCAAGAATACAAACAACAGTAAGCAAATAAACGATACAAAGTGTTTCATTTCAAAATTTAATTTTATTAATTTTTATTTTTGCTACAACTGATTGGAAAGGGTTTTCCACCTTCAATAGATACAATAACAAGAGAATGCTAAAGTTTCCGTGCTTGAGAAAATTTAAGCTTAGTTGCATAAGGAAAAGTGTTTGTAAGATGTGTATATTTATACTAAAACTCATATCTCACTTGCAAGTGTACTTTCCCTTGTTTCCTGGACAATACTTGAAATAGAAACTTCATTTTTTCTTCACAATTTTGTCTTCACTCCATTTGTAGATAAAGTTGTTCTGAGATGATTTGACATTCTAGACTCCATGAGCACGCTTCATCTTTTTGCTAACTTTTTCTCAGGTTGCAATAGTAGACTTGACAGACTAGGTAGAGTTGTCAAGATCAATCAATTAATGAACTTTACCTAGTCTGCTTCTTGAAACAGACTGTCAGCTTCACCAAAAAGTTACTGTCAACCTTTAGCTTCTCTTTGGTGATAGCATCTTTGATTCTGCATACTTTACTGTCAAGCTCGCCAGTCTTCTAAAACATGCTGTCGTCCAAAGATACTGTCAACTATCCCGCCAAATATGTTGTCGACTATCCCGCCAAACATGCTGTCAACTATCCCCGCCAAAGCTACTGTCAGAAAACTTACTGTCTTCGATTCTTCAATCTCCGTCAAGTTTACTGTCAAGGAATAATTGTTATCAGTAAAAATTTCTGTCATAGAGTCTTCATTCTCCGCCAAGTTTACTGTCAAAGAATAGTTGTTGTCGTCTATTTCAAAAGGTGTTGTCATTGAATATGCTGTCGTAGACTCTAGTTTGCAGAATGTCACTGTCAATAATTTGATCCATGATGTGCATGAATACTTTGTGAACTTCTACTTCATAGATCATTTATTATGTTTGTACAAGACAGTAACTATTGATACTTACTGTCACCTACTTGACTTTTTGTACATACTTATTACAAGTAACATCTAAACATATTGTCAATGTGTATAAGACAATATGATTTACTTAGTTAATATTTAATTAATCTAAGTAAGTATTAGTTGGTTACATTGATAATACCACAATCCCTAGCAATCTCCCCTAATTTGTTTTTATGATAAATAAATACAAATTTAAAGAGAATTGCAGATGCTAACTCAACAAATAAAAATAGAAGTGTTTGTATAGGGAAATATTAAAAAAAATTACAAGTACAATCATATCTCAAGTTTAGCTCCTCTAGACTGAGCAAATCTTCAACTTTGACTTGAGCTTCATCAACACTTCTTTTGTACTGTCATCCTTCCATACAACCCCTCAAGAGCTTTCAGTTCCTTCTTCTCTTCATCTGTCTTGGCATGATTAGAGACACAATCTAATACTAGCTTCACCATTTTATAAGAAAGGTTCTCCAACTCCCTGTAGGTGTAGTAGTTCTCAGTTGGTCCTTTGGATATGCATAGATACTTCATTCCAAACATGTCTTTGACAAATCTTTCTTTTATAGAAGAATAGACCTGATTCACCCTGAGTTTGTCTATAGTTTCATCCTTTTCTTCTCTTGATTCAATGATCTCCCAGACAATCTTGCTTAAGTCTCTTTCAAATTACAAGAATGAACCTGTAGTCAGTCTGAAGATCTTCCTCAAGTTTTCATTGTTGAGCACCCTGAAATTGACAGCCTCCACTTCAATGCTATCAACAATGATTCTCAGGGGCCCAAAAAGGACTGGAGAAACATAGTTAGGCCTTTTAGAGAATTGATCAATCAGCATTGCATGCTTCATGTCAATCTCAGCCTCCTTGATTCTTTTTGATATTTTCTCCACCTTCTTCTTAGCTGCTTCAACTTCATCCTCAAATCTCTTCCTCTTCTCCATTTCCTCTTTCTTCTTAGAGTCACATATCTCCAGTGCTCTATTCTTTAGATCAAAAATCTCAAAGTTTGTGATGTTGAGCAGTTGCTTCTTGATTAGCTCAATGATATGAGGGTCATTCACAGCCAGATTTTTCAACTCCTCAAAAGTGATTTCTTCAGCAAATCCACCAGAATTGTAGAAAATAATTCTATCAGGGTTTCTGAGAAGACATTGTTGTGTCCTTTCATACTCAAACTTCTTCTCAGTTTCTTTCTTCTTCTTGGCTTGAATAATCCTCATAACACTTGACATGTAATTGCATTCATCAGGATAAGGATATTCTTTCAACTGCTTCACCAACTTTTTAAAAAAATCCAGATTTTTGTCCTGTAGAGATTCTGTGCTCCAAAACTCCTTGATTCCATCTTCACCTTCAAATATCACCCCATTCGAGTAGACAATTGTATCATGCTCTTCAGCATTAGTAAAATCCAAAGGGTGAGGCTTGAAGGAATCCATCAACTCCATGAACTTCTTTATCAACATTCCCCTTAACACATGTGTCCTTATGTCCGTTCCTTGAATTAAGAGCATCATTTTTCTGACCAAAAAATAATTTTCATCTTTCATCTCATAACTCAATTCTTCTTCTACTCCATTTGAATAGAAGAGAATTATCTTGTTGAGAGAGTTTACTTCAGACCATTCAACATCCACCTTGACCATAGATTCTGCCTTAAATTCTGCCAAGTTGTTTATTGTTGGTCTTCTGACATCAAGACAATCCTCATGGAACACCTCAGACATAAGCTTCCAACCCTTCCTACTAGGCCTCCTGCTTGAATGAGGTTTAGGCTTTTCTGCTCTAGCCTTCATGTACATTTTGGGAATAGACATTTTCTTTGACAGCATCTTTTGAAAAGTTACTGTCAATTCAGGCTTGACAGTAGGTTTTGCTTCTGTGACAGTATGTTCCACCTTATCACTCCTGACAACATCTTTTTCATCATTTTCAAATCCAAGTACCACTGTCTTCAAAACCTTCCCTTCAACACCATCTTTATACTTCTTCTCATCCTTCTCCTTATCTTCCTCCACCTTATTTCCAGTTCCAGATAACCCTTCACCATTGTTGTGTTGGCTGGAATTACTTGCACCTCCATCAAGCTTTTCATTATCATCTCCATCTCTTTTCTTCTGGATCTTCTTCTCATTCTTCATCAACTTCATCTCTTCAAGTCTTCTCAATTCTCCTTCCAACACCCTTAAAACTTCAACCCTCTCTGCATTGATGGGAATCTGCTTGAAGTAGTCAAAAACTTATTTAACAGATCTAGGCCTACACATGCTCACCCTTTCAAGATTCATAGATCTGTATTTTCCATCTGTAGAGCTACTGAATTTGATGCCCAATGGATCATGAGTTATTTTTAGAAATTTCTCAATTATCAGCTTCTGCAGTGCCCTCTTCAGATTTTCATTAAGCCATGACTTGTATGTCTTGATTTTGAGTTTGATTGCTTCTATCACTACAATTTATTGTCTGTTCAGATAAGCCATGCTCACACACCAACTGAAACCTCCTTCAGTTCTGGCAAAGATTACCCACTTGTTGCTTTTAGACACCATCACAGCTGCTCCTACTGTTGACTGTCCCATTGAATCAGAAAATTTCTTAGGGTCTCTGTTAGATGAGGCTCTTAGATCATTGATTCTCTTGTTGAACTTGGAATCCTCAAAGACTCTGCTGTTCTCATTTTCATCCACCATCAAAATTGCAGCCTATTCATCATCAAAATCTTCTCTTTCTTCTATTATCAAGTCATCACTTTCATCTTGAAAAAGTTTCTATTTCCCTTTTCCTGCTACATGGACCACATAATCCTTCTTCACTGCACCTTCCTTTATCACAACACCTTTCTCCTTAGGTCTCTCCACCAAGCTTTGTAGCAATCTCAGCAGCCACACTAGACAATAATGCTAGTAGACTCTCCCCCTGAGATGCAGCTTGAGTTATTTCCTTATCACTCCTATCTTCAAACACTTCAACTTTGTCACTTTTCTCCCCCTTAGTTGAGGTAGCAATTGCAGGGTTTGAAAACTTGGCATTAAACTCCTGAAGCTTGTCAAAGATGACCTTGAACCCTTCATTCATTATTTGCTCCAGACTGGTCATCCTTTGACTAACTTCACTTGATTCCTGCCTATTGTGTCCAGATTCTTGGATAGCTTGGTGACCTTATGTGAAAGGGATTTCAACCTTTCATCATCTTGTTTGGTGGATTCGGAGGCTTTGGTGGTTCTTACACTCTCTTGTTTTTTCTGAGTGATCTCATCACTCCTCACCAACTCACTCTCAAGGCCTAGTGCCTTAGATATTTGGGCTCCCACATTTTGTTTTTTACTTTGGCCTTGCTCAGGGCCCTCTCCTTTTGCCTGGATTTTTTCCAACCCCTCATTTTTATTCTCACTTCTCTTTTCTTTTATCTCTCTTTTTCTTTTCACACCCTCACTCATCCTAGGTACAAGAGACTGAGCAGGTACATCTTTACACGAGATTTAGATTTTACCTTTAGTAGGGTAGAAATAAGAGCAGAATCATCATTTTCATTTTGCTGAGAAGTGGTGGCCATTGGAGAGATGATGTTTGGATTTTGAATGTTGACAGCTTCTGTGGCAGCTTCTGTTGGGAAGTTACTGTCATGAGGATTGACAACAACTTTGTCATTAACAGCTACTGAGGCTGTGACAACAATCTCTTCCACCCTTTGAGTAGAAGGTTCTTGTGGATTGCTATGATCAGTCTCATCCAATTGTTGGAATAGTGCATCTACATTTTGGTCTTCAAAGTTGGCAAAATGAGATGCACCATAATTGAATGAGCTGTGTTCCACATTTTCTAGCCCTATAGTGTGAGTATTTTCAAGTGTGGGCTCAAGTTGAGTGTGTTCAACCTATTGTGCAGACTCTTTACATGATGCCATGGGAGACTGGCCAAGTTCAATAGATGCCTCCTGTTGAGAGGAGACATCCATAAATGTGTTTTGATCCCTTTTAAGAGATGTGCCCTTTTGAGAGGACACACTTTGGCTTACAGAGGTTGGTACCCCTGCCTTCTTTCTCCTAAGCTCATCAGGGCCCTCTGTGGGTTCTGTGTACTGACTACCATCCTTATTTATTGCATCTAGTGCAGTTTCATCACCTACTTATGGAAAGGTTTCTATCCTAGGTTGAGTGGTTCTCCTCCTTTTAGGAGCCTAGTCCTTTTGAGAGGAATCAGACCCTTGGCTAACATTTTTGGTGACTCTAGAAGGCCGGACTCCTTCAAAAGGTTGAGAGTGTGGGTTAGGAATGGAGAGGTCAACACCATTCTCATCACTCAAAGAAAATATATGGTAGTCCCCAACAATTTTTAAATTCAAACCATTGATAGTAGAAAACATGAAGTCAGTTATAAACAGACTCAATTCGATGTTAAGTGGTTTAATTGCTGGTTAACAAAGAATGAATATTTTTCTTTAGTGTTGGGGACTCCATGCATTGAACACTATCTAAATTAATTATGCCTACTACAGAATTAATAATAAGCATAAAGAATCTAGGATAGTAGATTATCGGTTTTCTGGCTTCTTTCTTTCCCAGTACCAGCTTGAATAGAGGCATCAGGAGCTTTCCAATGTCAATTCTGTAGTTGTGCACCATGGAATGCACAATCCTACTGATGTTTGCTGGTACTTCATTCCAGCCACTTGTTTTGTTGGACATGGATCTTGAAACTGCATCTAGCATCATGCTCTATTCTTTATTTAGGTACTTCATGTCCATGCCTCCTGAAGGATACAATTCATCACCATTTGCTAACAACAAATCAAGTCAAAGTGTTAACAATAAAACAAGATATAATAAAATCAAGTCAAGAATACAAACAACAGTAAGCAAATAAAAGACACAAAGTGTTTCACTTCAAAAATTAATTTTATTAATTTTTGTTTTTGCTACAACTGACTGGAAAGGATTTTTCAGCTTCAATAGATACAATAACAAGAGAATGCTAAAGTTTCTATGCTTGAGAAAAGTTAAGCTCGGTTGCATAAGGGAAAATGTTTGTGAGATGTGTGTATTTATACTAAAACACATATCTCACTTACAAGTGTACTTTCCCTTGTTTCTTGGACAATACTTGAAATAGAAACTTCACTTTTTCTTCTCAATTTTGTCTTCACTCTATTTGTAGATAAAGTTGCTCTGAGAGAATTTGACATTCTTGACTCCATAAGCACACTTCATCTTTTTGCTTGCTTGCAATAGTAGACTTGACAGACTATATAGAGTTGTCAAGATCAATCAATGAATGAACTTTACCTAGTCTGCTTCTTGAAACAGACTGTCAGCTTCACCAAAAAGTTACTGTCAACCTTTAGCTTCTCTTTGGTGATAGCATCTTTGATTCTGCATACTTTACTGTCAAGCTCGCCAGTCTTCTAAAACATGCTGTCGTCCAAAGATACTGTCAACTATCCCGCCAAATATGTTGTCGACTATCCCGCCAAACATGCTGTCAACTATCCCCGCCAAAGCTACTGTCAGAAAACTTACTGTCTTCGATTCTTCAATCTCCGCCAAGTTTACTGTCAAGGAATAATTGTTATCAGTAAAAATTTCTGTCATAGAGTCTTCATTCTCCGCCAAGTTTACTGTCAAAGAATAGTTGTTGTCGTCTATTTCAAAAGGTGTTGTCCATTGAATATGCTGTCGTAGACTCTAGTTTGCAGAATGTCACTGTCAATAATTTGATCCATGATGTGCATGAATACTTTGTGAACTTCTACTTCATAGATCATTTATTATGTTTGTACAAGACAGTAACTATTGATACTTACTGTCACCTACTTGACTTTTTGTACAAACTTATTACAAGTGACATCTAAACATACTGTCAATGTGTATAAGACAGTATGCTTTGCTTAGTTAATATTTAATTAATCTAAGTAAGTATTAGTTGGTTACATTGATAATACCACAATCCCTAACACTTCCGAATCTATAAACATTGCTAGATTTCGTAGTTGCATAGTTATAAATCTTATTTTAGATTCATACACAAGGTAACATTGGACACAACCATCGTCCATGTATCTATCCAAATTCTCTCAATTAGCTTTGGATCTTCATTTACTTTTACAAGTATTGGATCAAGACATCTTCAAGATACCCTCACACTACATTCTAGTAATCATAGAAAATTTAATAATTTTCTCTTCAAGATACCCCCATACTTTTAAAATTCTATTATTTCCTTTCATGGTATCTTATTTTAGAATAATTAGTCATTAGGTGACTATAATTCTCATATTCAATAATAGTCTAAATTAATCAATTTTGCTTTCACATCTTCCCTAGATTGTGATTCAAATCTATAAATACTCCATTTTATTAATACGAGTAATTTGTAGTATCCTTTATGAATACATCTACTTTGTGAACAAATTTCACTTAATAATTATTTATTATAAGAGTCATTATTTACCATCTCAATTATCAAATTAAGTTGAGTTTAAATTTCTCTATATAGCGTCATTCTTACTCTTTAATAAATACACGTAATAAATGTATTACTATCATTCCAAAAAGTAATCACAATTTGTTACTACCTCTCGTTAGAGCAGATTTCATCATCATTCATTAATAACCTCACAAGGTTTTAACATAATCACGTTGAACAATATTTAATTGTTCTTATCATTAAAATCCAACCATTGAATTTCTCAGAAATTTCAGCATGGTTCACAAGAACTAAAATTTCAATACACCAGGCAAACTGGTATGCACGAAGGAACATAAACCTTCAATAATCCACATTCAGTGATTCTCAATCAACTGATGCGTTAGGATTAACAACATTTTGGATTTCTCCAAATTTCTAGCATACATAGCTGATAACAATATTGTCGTATAAGGTATCACATGGACTACCATAATAGGCTCATGTGTCACTGTCGCAACAATATAGACACCAACACGAGAAATAATAGTTTTACTGGAAGAACAAATCCAACCAAAAATTATAAGTCTCATGCCGACCTCGTAACCATTACTCATAATGTACACGGTCCGTTGAGTTTTTAACGTTATCAATATCCACAAAAGATTTAGTTCAAGTGAACTCATTCTCACATATTCCACTAAGAAAAACCAAAATAACTAATTAAACAAATATCTTAATTAGAAGGTTATAATAATGATATCCAGGTCAATACGTCTCTGAATGAATCAATCAATATGAAAACTCATGGTTAACCAGCTAAAGAAATCAAGATAGATCATACAAAAATCACATATAGACTTCATACTTGCACAGCATGCACATAGACCACCACATACATATTTATGGAAAATTAACTACATTCACATGACATATAAAACTGCTTTAAGATTGTTGTCAATCTTGTACGATATAGCAATCTTCGATTTTATTAATTCTTATAGGATATTTTACCGATGGCTTTCCCTTAATTCTTTATACTCTCTGTTTCTTATTATTTTTGTTTGTGCATATATGATGCATCAGGGTTCAGGACTACTGGACCAGTGAAGTAGAAATAGAATAATTCGAAACTCAAAATTATGTCGTATGCATCACAATTACAATATACAGTATACTTGACAATTTAAAAAATAACATAATATTTACATACTCACATCTCAAATTATTAGTTCAGTTTGAATTTAGCACGTATTTTAATTTGCATTAAAAACATAGCTAAACAATTTTTTTTGATTTTTTTCTTTATAAAATCTTAAATTTAAAAGTTAGATTTTCCCATTCATTCTTTTTCTTTTTATCCCCTGCCCAACTTGGAAGGTCAAGATCAATCCCTATTGCAGTCCACAAACAAAAGGTAAAAAACAACAACACATAAAATATCAACATTCCCCACTTCCAAACCACCCAAAAAACTAGCATAAACTACAGTAATACACTCTCATCATATTCTTCAAATCTCAAGAAAGAACAGCTCAAAACTAAGAACCAAGAAACAAAAAAATGGCTCAAGATACAAAACCAATACGCTTCGGCATAATGGGATGTGCTGAGATCTCAAGAAAAGTGTCAAGAGCTATTACAATGTCTCCAAACTTAACCCTTTACGCCATTGCCAGTCGATCCGTAGAAAAAGCAAAGCAGTTCGCCATTAAAAATGGTTACTCAGATGCAGAAGTGATCATCTATGGCAGCTACAGTGAATTGCTAGATGACCCTTTAGTGGATGCTGTTTATATGCCATTGCCTACAAGTCTTCATTTAGAATGGGCTGTTCTGGCTGCTGCTAAGAAAAAACATTTGCTGTTAGAAAAACTAACAGCTCTTGATGTAAGTGAGCTTGATCAGATATTGGAAGCGTGTCGATCGAACAGTGTGCAGTTCATGGATGGAAGTATGTGGTATCATCATCCTAGGACTGCCAAAATTAAGGAGATGATCTCTGATACCAAACTGTTTGGTCAACTCAAATCTGTATGTTGTACTCCACTAGTTCATTAACAAATTAGGAAACTTGCAGATGTATTACATTAACATTTTGATGTGCATTTCTCAGATTTAGCATCATAATAACTCCACTTTAAAGCATGAAGATAACACTAATATACCTATACCAATATAATTAATCAAGCACTCAGTACTATTACAAGGAGGTAGTTAACACTGCTATTTACAAAAAAAAACAGTTTTTTTCTGTAACAGATAGTTGAAATAATAAATGATAAATAGTAAGCTATCAAGTATCAACAAATGGGTAAATTTTGAAATTTACAGGCTTTACTTTCCTCTAGGTTCCACTTCTAATGAGGGCAAGTTCAATGTTAAAACCAAATTGGCTATAGCCATATTTCTATATTTTGTAACCAAAAAATGACTTTTTGGTGTTAAAATACAACTCGTCTAGTTTCTCCATTTTTAAGTTGGTTGATAATGCGGGAACGATGGTTATATTTGGTTCTATATATAAAACCAATTATATATTTATGCATTTTTCCATACAACTTTAGTTCTGCATTGGAGTGGGTTTTTGTACATTTGATTCTATCTATTTTACCTGTAGAACTATATATATCAATTCATTGGACTTGCCTCTAAAATAGTAAAATACCACAGGAATTGTTTTAATTATGCCTGCATATGTCAGATCAATTCTTCAGATCCCATATACAGAAATACAAACTCTCTAGTCACTAGGCAGTGGGATCAATTATCAAAACATACACTCTCCGCGTATAAATACCAAGTATATATTTAAAGAAACACTAAGTAGTATCAGCACTCCATTACCAAATGCTCATGAGATTAAAGATTTCAGTTGTGTTGTTAGATTCACAGCTCATCATCATACGTTGGCAACCAAGAATTTCTTGAGAATGATGTGAGAGTCAAACCAGATTTGGACTCCCTTGGTNTACTATTCTCATAAGCAACATCATCAACCAAGTACATATCCACCATTTCTTTAACAGATTTAGCAGACAATGGATGAAAATCACCACCCCATTCCCAAACAAACTCTTTAACAAACCCCAACTTATCATCATCATTCTTATTCTTCCATTTCTTCATCACTTCACTTTCTTGCATCTCCAAGTGCTTACACATCTCTTTAAACAAAATTTTAGCACTTTTCTTCATTGCTTCCTCTAATTTCTTCAATGATTCTTCTTTTTTAGCCAATTGGGTCTCCAATNATCATTCAAATACACATCAGGTGCAAAGTTTGTAGATTTGCACATTGGATGGAATGTAAAACCCGTAGAAGTACGAGTAGATACTATTGGACTTCCACAAGAGGCTAGGATGATACAAGAGTTTGCTAGATTGATTCAAAGAATCAATTATTCTGGGTGTATACCAGATCAGAAGTGGGCAGAAGTTAGTAGAATGACTCAGTCGGTATTGGATGCAGTTATGAAATCCATTAATCATGGTTTTGAACCTGTACATATGTAATAACCTTGTTGATGAGTATTTTAAACTCAGAATTGGTCACTATGTATCAATTACGATTCAATGTTTTAATATATGTATCCCGTGTTCTGGATTTATCACATTTAAAGCATCTATGACCAAAAAAATTATTACCAAGGCATGAGCATGGAGCAGTAAATATTACATCCAAAAACTTTGCAGAGCATCTGAGTTTTCAATCTATGTTTCAATATCAAATGAGATGTTACACTAAGTAAAGCTGAGTTTACTCATTTATTAGTGACAACCTTTTAGCCATATAAGCTCGAATAGACTGCTCAATTCCATATAAGCTCGAGTAGTTGTTGATACTAGTGAAACCAATCATGGTTTGAATCTTCACTTCACAGTTCACACTCCTTCCCGTACTTAAACATCAAATGCATCGAAAAATATTCACACTCCTTACCTGCAGTACTGAAAAATCAAATCTAATGCATTGAAAAATAAGTAAAATACAGATAAAACGATGCAAACACTAATGAAAATACTTCGATAACCATTAACAACATTTCAATAACCATCATTAGTTACTTGTTTTGAAACAAACCCAAGAATTTCAACAAACTAGAAAACAACATTGGAGAACTAGCATCATCATCATCACTAGATACATTACTATTCTCATAAGCAACATCATCAACCAAGTACATATCCACCATTTCTTTAACAGATTTAGCAGACAATGGATGAAAATCACCACCCCATTCCCAAACAAACTCTTTAACAAACCCCAACTTATCATCATCATTCTTATTCTTCCATTTCTTCATCACTTCACTTTCTTGCATCTCCAAGTGCTTACACATCTCTTTAAACAAAATTTTAGCACTTTTCTTCATTGCTTCCTCTAATTTCTTCAATGATTCCTCTTTTTTAGCCAATTGGGTCTCCAATTTCTCAATCTCTGAAGCTAACTCTGAGGCAAGTTCAGCATCACTGTTCATTTTCTTGGCTAAAATCATCTTGGTGGGGAAAAAGTGGGTGGGTGATGAGGAGATGAAAAGGGGTTGGATTTTGGGGGAAAATAGAGGGACCCATGTTGAGATTTGGGGGTTTGATTCATGGGTTTTGATGAATTTGAAGGGGGTTGATGGTGATGAGTTGATGGGTTTGATTGAAAACATGAGGAACAGTGCAAAGCTAGGGTTTAGAAAGAACGTGGCAGGACAAGTAACTGACTAAAAATAAGAATCATTTATAGATATTTAATTGTATTATCTGTTGTTTAACTAATTTTATTCACTTTATGATTAAATAAATAAAATTTTAAAAAAAGAAGAAGAAGAAAACTTCATATTTCACTCACGTGGAGGATTGTAATGATCCATGTTTTTTTTTTTTTGAAATTTATAGAACTTGCATTAATCAAATCGAATCCAAAACAAAAGCATCAGATAAGAAGCTAGGCACAATATTTGCCCACTCNTTTTTTTTTTAAATTTATAGAACTTGCATTAATCAAATCGAATCCAAAACAAAAGCATCAGATAAGAAGCTAGGCACAATATTTGCCCACTCCTGAATGCCTGACTTAGAATGTGTCGTTCTTGCCAATCTATGAGATACACCATTCGCAGACCTACCTACATACTCAACTAGCACGCATTCAAAGTGCTTTAAAAAGTCTATACAATCTCTCACAATTGTATGAAAATAAGATCTCCCATGTTCACCCTTGCAAGCATTAGCCAGTATTTTAGCATCTGTTTCAAAAATGCACCGCTGATAACCCATTTGCTTCGTCCACGACAACGCTTCTTTCAAACTCAGCGCTTCAGCTTCCCTCGGGTGCAGAATATGCTCCACTCTTCTATTCCTTGCTCTTAAGAATTTACCTTGGTCATCTCTAATCACACAACCCATACCACTGCAATTAATATCTGTAAACGTAGCTGCATCAATATTAACTTTAACCCAACCTGGTGGCGGTGCATTCCATGTTCGAGAATTGTTAACACACGCTGGTTTATGCCTATGATCCTCTTGTCTGGCTTGTCTCCAGTCATTCAACAGGTTCAGAGCACTTGACTTTGCTCCAAAAACAGACACTTGAACCTTATCCCACACCCATTTATTCCTCCTGCCCCATAAACTCCAGCAAAACAAGCCGACTGTTACAAACTGCTCATGTGTACCATTCTGCCATACCCTTTTCAGTACATTAAACACTGTATCTTGAGGTAATACCTAAACAAGATGTTCCAGACCTGTACTCTCCCATACAGACTGTGCAAACGAACAAAGAAACAACACATGGACTGCATCCTCATTATACATACGACACCAAGAACACTTCACATCAATCTGGACATTTTTTGATGCTAACACAACAGCTGTAGGCAAGCACAATTTACAAGCACGCCAGAGAAAGTTCACAATCTTACTTGGTAACTGAATAGACCATAGTTTTTTCCAGAAACCAGAATTTACATTCACACTTTCCCCTTGGATCATTCTGTAACAATTTCTTATTGTGAATAGACCTCTATCATTTGACGACCAAAACCACGAGTCCTGTTCTGGTCGCATAGGGAGAGGGATTTTCTGTATCAAATTCATATCTCTGTCGTTAAACAGATCACGTAAAATTTCCTCATCCCATATATTCTCTCCTTCCCTCATCAGACCATTTACTGTGGCATTCTCCAATTCTGAAGACATGACAGTAGTTAAACTGCCATTCTCCCTACAATTGATCTAAGCCATATATAGTTTATTCCCTTATCCGATTTCATTAAACTTACAATTGATCTAAGATTGGATTTCAAAGTGATATGTTGTCAATTTTGGATTGTACTTGGTGCAATTTGTAACTTGAGTTTAGTATGAAACTAACTATTTACGTTAATCTTGTTAACAGCCGGAATAATTAAATATCCTATCATACTAATCTATACTATATACTATCTTATTATTATAACCGAAAAATTAAAAGTTTTGATCTGTCGGTCGGGTACGGTAATTATAGAAAAAATTATAACCGTCCAATTTCAAGTTAAACATAAAAACGATTTTAACCATTCAATTTTAATAAAATCCAATTTTACAAAAATATATATCATACATACAACTCTAACATCTGAGTCCTCTTTTTATACAACTCGTCAAGAATAATATTATATTTAAATTATATTTTTTATTTTAAAAATTTTACTTATTATATAATTTTTATTCAATATATCATTAAATTTTATAAATATTTAATATATAAATATAATTGTATAATAAAAAAAATAACAATTACAGTCTTATATGATGGAAGAAGGGTGCTAAAGATGAGACTGAGTTCAGATTGAAAAATATTCAATGGAAGGGCAATTTAACTTTGTCAGGGGTTGAATATGATCTTTGCAGGAATCCATACAATCCCGATCTCATGTATATTTGCTGCGAGACCAGCATAAGTAAGCTTCTTTAAATCGGAAAAAATGTCTTCAAGGATACAATTTTGAAAAAAAATGCTCAAAATGATATAAACTGAATAAATGACACAAAATATCATTTCAAAACGATGATTCGTGTATCGTTTCAAGAATTCACAAAGAACGTCATTTCGTGTAAAGTTTTGGAAGTTGAACACTACTTCGTGTAGCGTTTTGGTGACTATGTATATGTCTGTAGCGGAAATGGAGAAAATAGTGGATAACACCCTTTAAATAGTGACATATAGATGCAACACCCTTTAAATTGCTGGTGATCCTAATTATATTTGTTAAATGTTTCACTCACTCCTTAATATTTTTCTTGTCGGTACGGAACTGGATCACGGGCCTAAAAAATATACATGTATTAGATATAATTTTATTTATTATAATATATATATATATATATATATATATATATATATTAACTACATTTTTAGGCTTAATAATATATTTATTATAACACAAGTTCAAATTATAACATATTTATTTTAAATAGAATAAATTTATATAAAAGAAGAAAATATATAATATTACCATAAATTTTTAATATTATAAAATTTTATATTAAATATCAATAAAAATATAAATAAAAAATTAATTTATTTAAATATTAATTATACCGTATTTCGCACGGGATGTTAAGCTTGTATATCTATATCTATCAAACAAGAGAATTTTTTTTGTATCTTACCTAGGTGAACCATAATAAATATCTTAACTGTCCAATTTTAGGTGAACCATGGAAACGATTCTAACCATCCAATTTTAATAAAATCTAATTTTAGAAAAACTTTTTTTAAACTTTATCTAGGTGAATCATAGAAAAGATCATAACCGTCTAATTTTAGGTGAACCATAAAAAAGATTCTAACCATCCAATTTTAATAAAATATAATTTTAGAAAAAAAATAAGTCATACATGAATACAACTCTATAATCGATAATTTTTTTTATACAACTGCTTATTGATACTATTATATTATGTTTAAATTATATTCTATATTTTCTATTTTAAGAATATTACTTATCCAATAATTTTTATCTAATATATTTTACTCATATACAACTCAATTTCATCACAATTTAAACTCTTTTATTTATTTAAAATTATGATTTATCACTAAATTTTATGAATATTAATATATATAAACATCATATATTGCATAGAAAAATGTAAAAAGAAACTAATAATAAAACAAATTATCATATTAAATGAAATATTTAAATTATATAAAATAATTAATATATAATCATGAGCTAGTAATTTATTATCATCGATCAAGTCATGAGTCATTTAGTTATGAGTACGACGATTGCTCACCTCAAAATTTATTTATTAGAATAAATACTCAATTGTAAGAGTACAAACTTAATTATTCAAAAAAAAATATTATCATTCATAAGTGATCCACACATCAAGAGGCAAAACACACAACAAAATCAAAACGAACTTTGTACATTCCCCAGTACACTTCTGTTTACAAGTTATGATAATTTGTACTATGTTCTTTTCAATTTATGGACATTCCTGTAATGTAATATTTTGTATATCAATTACTCAAGAACTATAATGTGGAAGTTCAACTACATTGACCAAATCTTTTCAATAATTTAACAAGCAGATGAAACTCGGTCATTATGAAAAATCATAAAATTTACAGATCTCTAGTGTCACTTGATCAGCACATAATGCCTCTCTGCCCTGTTTTTGTCGATATGAGCAGGATTCAGGTGTATTATATTGATAAAAGATGCCAATAATACCGAGAAAGAGTAAGAGACAGCAGAGCCCTCCCATCAAATATGGCTACAGCAACAGGGTTGACAGTATGAGCAAACGTCTCTATCGCCGGTGAAGTCTCCACAGTGTCTCTGATAAACAATTCTGTAAAAGCCGAATCAATTTACAAATCAAAACCTCGAGCAAAATTGGACTACACTTGTCATCTTGTCTCTAAGCTATCACGAATAAGTTGTGACAGAATATCAACCCACGTGTCAGGAACACCAGGTAAGCACCAGTGCATGCAGTCCTGACCCCAAACTGCAACAGCATCTTTCTTACCCAACCAAATGGCTGGATGAGCATCTGCTCTAAACTCACTCAAATGAGTAAAATCAAGTACTTGAATATCTGTTCCTTGTAATGCTTCTCGAATCAAACGATTAAATTGTCTTGCTTCTTTATTCACTCCATTCATGCTGGGATCAAACCATGAGTCAAGCTGGAACATATCAACCAAAGGAAATGGGTTAAAATTATCCTGAAACTAAGAAACTTTAAAATAGATAATTACACATATGGGCAACTAGTCAACTACATAGTTTTCCTTGCATCTACAGGACCATAACTATAGTACATATATATTGAAATGCATGAATATGAGTTTGCCATGGTCATACCTGGGATTCCTCAAGAGGATCATCAAACAAACAACTCCCATTTTGATTCCACTCACCGCCATAGAAGTGCCTAGGTGACTGTAACCGCCAAAATTTAAGTGTTTTTCTCGAGAACTCCCTCTGAACGTAAGCAGCCATATTTTCAACGACAGATTTATAGCCTTCCAACATCCCCAAGGGTGGAAGTATTGGTTGCCCTGCCTTGTAGAAAAAAAGAGGTGTCTCCTTTGGAAATTTATCATAACCCCACCTGGTAAAGAGAATAGAATATATAAGTATTTACAAGTGATATGAATTCCACACTACGCATTCCATCACATTGCAGCACTCATATCACAGGAGACAACCGTATCCCGCCTTGGCATCTGCCTTAAAACCAAAATAAACAATTTCTCCTCACTTCTACACCTGATGTGAATTGTGGACACAGTGGAGCTAGTCACTACTAGTTTTCTATTTATTTTTAAGGGAAGATACAAATGTAAATATCTCCCAAAAATAGTCATATGACATAGTTAGCACTCGGCAACCTCTCCATATCAGCAAATATGTCAGAATTCATATCAATATTCATATGGAAAGAACACAAAATATAAAAAAGATAAACATAGAACTATAGAAGGAACTTACCAGTGCCCAGTATTGAAAACGAGAACATCATAGAAATCTGCAATACCAGCCCAATCATCAGCTGGAATATCAACATCTACTCGATAAGTTCCTTCTGATTCATCTTTTCTGTTAACCCTGGATTGTTTTGGCTGCCACCTTTGTTTAATCAGTTACAAGCATGTAAGGTTGTCATATTATCTCAAAAAGAATTAAAAAAAAGTAAATTAAGCCCAACAATTTCTTTAAAATTTTGAGTACATAAAGAAACATTACTTCAACTTTCACAACTTAAGAGCAAGTCCAACAATGTCCTAAAATATTGTCCTAAGCTAAAATTTAGGGCACTTTAAACAAATGGGTGCTCCAATAATGTCCTAGTGGTGCACTAAAACACTAGGACATCCATTACATGCCTTATTTATAGGGCACTACTACACATGTCCTAGTAATAAAATATTCATTTACCTTCTTTTTTTATAATTTTTTTCCCTCTTTTTATCTTTTCAAATATAAATGTAATTCAAATATACTATTATTTTAATAATAGGGCATGAGAATAGGGCAAGTTATTGGAGTTGATGTATATATATAGTGTCCTAAATCACTAGGACATTATATTATATTTTATTATATTTATAAGGCATCTTGTAGGACATTGTTGGACTTGCCCTAAGAGCATCCTACTCAAATTGAACATAAGGGTAAATGAAGACTGAGTAGCCTAATAAAACTTGATTACGGGCAGCGGAAAACATGTGTTTTGTCTAAGAAATAAAAAGTGGGTTCGACAAATTCACTTAAAAGAAGAGAATGTAATATAGAAAGAAATGTGTGATAAAATTAAGAAATAGGTTTGAAGTAACAGCCTACTCCTAAATGATGAAGATCCTTCTAGAAAAAAACAATTTTCAGGCTGTAAATCCACAATAGACAACACAATGCCTTCTTTTTAAAAAAGCTGTTTCTTTTTATGCCTTGAAGATAAGAATAATTGTTCAACACCATACAGTGGGATCAAATCAAATAATAAATGTAAACATATAACACACAACATTCAATACTAAATGCATGCTATATAAGCCTATTGTGATCACTGAGTCTAGAAGTACAAATGAGCTTCAGTACAAGTAAATCACCATATAAAATGTACTATTAACTAGCAATGTATATGCTCAGCAACATAATTTCAAATTCTAAAGTACAACAAGTAGCAAGTGAAGGGATCATCGTATTCGAGAACTTACTGATATTTGGCAAGTAAAACAGCTCTATGATAACCAACTGTCAAATTAAAATTCGGATAAAAAGAACCTCTCCAAGCCCCTTTCCTTTTCCATTTCTTAGCACCCAAATCAGCAACCCTTAAAATACAAAGAAAAGAAGCCAAAAAATTCTCATTCAATGAATCCCCAACAAACCCAATCCTCTTGTTCCTCATCAAACCCATGAACCCAACCGGGTCAACCCGAAAAAGATCACATTTTTCAGGTACCCATTTCCAAGAATTGATCCGACCCATGTTTTCTCTCTGATTTCTCAAGCAATTCCAAGAGTTTCTGTGAAATGGGCATGTAGAATCATAAATGGGTTTTCGGGTCGGGTCAAAAACCCATTTGCCATTGAACAGATTACAGTGTGTTTGGGATGAAATTGAGTGTTTTGAAGTTGATGGGGTTGTTTGAATTAGTGGGTGAAGAGTGAAAAATGTAGAGTATAGAAGAATGAGAGAGAAAGAAGAAAAGATTAGGTATTTTAAGAGCTTTGGAGATAGCTTGGAAGCCATTGTTATTCATTTGTTGTTGCAGAGATCTGATGGAGTGAACCAGTTGTGTGAAATGTTCTTTGATTTTTACAAGTAAACTAATTGTACAGGCAAAATTTACAAAGCTTTCAATTTTATTTTTTAGAGAAGAAATTATGAGAATTTAATGGTAAATTATCCATTTATGATTAAATTGGTTAAATATTAAATTCCAAAATGCTTTTAAATTAAAATGAGAGTTTAGTATTAATTTGACCACTTTAACTATTTTATACTCATTTATATCGTTATAGTCATGAATAATGACAAAAAATTTAGATGAGCCAGCTTGATCCGACAAAAAATAGATCCGTTACTTTTCATTAACCCAAACTTTTTTTATCATTCCTTGTAATTACAATAATATAAATGAAACCAAAATAACTAGAATGACTAAATTGATACTAACATCTCATTTTAGTGAATGGTTTGAGATTTAATTAGTTAAATATTACAAGATATTTATATCTATAAATGTTTTTAAAAAAAATTGAAGTTAAAGATTTATTAAGTCTAATTCTTATTTATTTGTTTATAGAAAATGAAGTGATATATAGGTTGTATATGCATATTTCCTTTAAAAACAATATGTATGTTATAATGTGAGTATTTATAGAATAAATATTTTAGTTATCTTTTCCTTTTTCAGATAAGAGTCTTTAGGCCTTCATCCACAGCAAATATTGTCCAGACTCTAGATAAATTTTAGTTAATGATCTATACTATTTTCGCTAATCATTTTACTAGTATGATTGGAGTCGGAGATACCATCTACCAGGCTAGAGTCAACTGTTTGACAAGTTCATAATTTCACCCTTACCTGGCCAAATTACTTTTAGACTGCCAACTGGGGCTTCAGGTACTTGCAATATTGTTAAAACTTGAAAGGACGATTAGTTTTATTTCATGAATTAAAATGATCAACTGTTTAGACCCAAAGAAGAACTGGATTAACCATCTTAGCGGAAAACAGAGCTGGTTGCCGCAAGAAATGTTCATTTCTTCCATGTTTATACAATGTTCCTGAGTTTGTAAAAAATATTCGAGCTTCAGTCATTGTCTAAAGCTCCACATGCCGCAATATTGTTAACAAGTCTCAATGACTCAATATGAGTAAAGGTAAACAAGGATTCTTCAGTTTCCCTTTAGAACATCATAGAATGACTGTGGCTTCTTCTTCGGATTAGCACAAAGTTCCTGAAATTGCAGTTAGTGTGACGTAAGTATGCCATAGTTGGCATGATTTGTATATAATATAGTATCTAAGCTCAGAGTGCCTAATGCATATGATACTGTGGGCTATAACATAAACACAACAAAATGCATACAAAGGTAGGCGCTCTTGTTGCAGGCCTACCTCACATAATTATATTTCTTTTCCATTTATGATATAGTGTTTGGATTGAGTTCAACGTAACTAGGCTCGACTCATGTATTTAATAAATATTTTAAAGTGATAGATTCAGAACCTCTATCGCTGCAGCCAGGCGTAAAATTGAAGCTTCAGCCCATGGACGACCTATTAATTGTAAACCTATTGGAAGACCTTGCTTATCATAACCAACCTGTGAAAAAGTAGAAAATACTTGGCAAGTAACTAAGCATGGTTATGAATTGAAGGCGTCACTGACATTCCCTAAACTTCATATCACAAGCAATGTGAAGGTGTCAAAATTGAAGGTAACTTAGCATGCTACATTAATTGATCAAATAATTTGAATAATAACAGAAAACATGCACAAACAAGATGTATACAAACTGGATAAATGTTGCTACGATGAATTTGTACCCATCCACCAGCATGAGTACCTTCTCCAGAAAATTAGAATTTTAATGAAAGAATAAAATTTGATTTGGAATCTGTCTATGAAAACTAGATGTAAACACATGAAAACTTACTGGGACAGAAATAGCTGGGAGACCAAGAAGATTTGGGCCTATGATAAACCGCATGAGATTAGCTGAAAAAGTCCATGGTCAAGATCAATAGTTTATCAGAATCCACGACAATAATCAACTAGAGAAATATTACGACATAATAATAATGATATGAAAGCAGCAAATCATATGGGGTATATGTTTGTAATGGAAGAATCTCATCATGACAAAGTATGACAATACAAGGTCAAACTTGCAAAGTCTGAAATGAATACACTTCTAATGCAAGTATCCACCTTTTCCTGTAAACATATAGCTTTAGTTGTTGATGATGTATTATTACAGAACTTCTAATAACCGGAATTCATAACTCCAGTGAAGACAGAATTGGAATTAACTGAGAAAAAAGGGTCGGGATGTACAAAGGACAAACTTAAGGGGCACAGGGTACAATTTTGTTTTTTTTAGGGTTTATGTGACCATTTGGATATAGTTAAAGGCTGATGTGTCAATAACTCTATTAGATATTCCACTCTTCTTGAATATCAGAAAGATTGCTAAGTTTTCTAACTGATTTTAATACTAGGATGAAGAAACATAAAACTGCAAGCAATACAGAATCGTATATTCAGTACATAACCTAGATCCGGCAATTTCGTACACGACACGAAAATTTAGGCCGTCTTTGGAAGTTAGAGGTTTGAGGGTAAATTAGAGGTTTGGGGCAAGTTAGAGGTTTGACTAGATGAAAACTCTAATATTAGTGTTTGGTAGTTAGCAGTTTGAAATNGGGATGTACAAAGGACAAACTTAAGGGGCACAGGGTACAATTTTGTTTTTTTTAGGGTTTATGTAACCATTTGGATATAGTTAAAGGCTGATGTGTCAATAACTCTATTAGATATTCCACTCTTCTTGAATATCAGAAAGATTGCTAAACATAAAACTGCAAGCAATACAGAATCGTATATTCAGTACATAACCTAGATCCGGCAATTTCGTACACGACACGAAAATTTAGGCCGTGTTTGGAAGTTAGAGGTTTGAGGGTAAATTAGAGGTTTGGGGCAAGTTAGAGGTTTGACTAGATGAAAACTCTAATATTAGTATTTGGTAGTTAGCAGTTTGAAAGAGTTTTGGACTCAATCCGCTAATTTTGAAAAAGTTAGTTTTACGAGCTTTTTCAATTAGAGGATAAGGATTGTGATGTGTCTAGTTAAAACAAAAACAGCTAATTCAAATAGCTAGTTACCAAACACTTTTATTCAAAACAGCTATTCAAATCAGCTAGTCAAAACAACTATTCAAATCAGCTAGTCAAAACAGCTAATTCAATCCTCTTCAGCTAATAGTTAACCGCTAATTGTCAAACAGGGCCTTAGTGTTTGTGTTTACCTAAAAGGTACACGAACACAAAAGTACACGGTTAAATTTAGTGTCGTGTTTGGGTTTACTCTTTGGGTACACGACACGAAAGTACACGAAATAAATATATTTATTATCAATATTTATTTATGTATTTATATACATATACATATTTTTATAAAACCGTACATAAATATAATGTAAATATATATTTTTAATATGTATTTGTAACAATATACATAATAATATAATATTTTAATTAATATATTTCATTATTTATATATTTATTTTTGNTTTTATCTATAGTATTGTAAATAGAGGGGTACAGCACAATACCCAGTTGTGGGGGTCACTATGATATCAACTTCCTTGAAAATCTCCATGTGATAGTACATCATCCTTCGCCTGTGCAGAAGCATACAAAAATGAACCCTTAGATACAGCAAATTTAACAAATGCAGATAGTAGATTATTTACTTTTCTGGCTACTTTTCGGATATTCAGTTGCATGTCTCTTATTTATAGTGATCGTAAACAATATTTCCTTCAAAAATAATATTGCAGGACAACTAAATATTTATATAATTTAGTCAAACTAGAGAACACTACCATCATATTTATGCGCTACTAAGAAGAAGAAGAATCCTGTTCTTTTCTAACTACAGGTTTGATTTGGAGTGGTGCAGAACTTACTAAACTACCAGACTGATAGATTTGGAATTCTGTCCATACGCTCAAGGAAATGGGAAGATAGAAATATTAAACGTAAAAACTAACGACCATAACTTTCTGATGAAACCAGGCAGAGGGGAATTGTATTTAGAACGTCAGAAGGTCCCTAAAACTAGTGCATTTCCTAGTACAGTTTCGAAAACAGAATTCCTAGCATTTTGAGGGTTCAAGCCTTGTCGAAGGGAAAAGTTGGGTGTGAGTGTGTTCAGTTGGGGGGAAAGTATTATAACTACACTTGTCTAAAAAACATTAGAAATATTTGAAATCTGTGCCTTACCCCAGTTGCTTAGGTACTTATGTAGAACCAAATATTTTACATTCAATATAAATAAAATATTTCTCGGAGTGACTTTTTTCTGGTCATATGATAAAATTTAGAGAGGTTTATAAAAAAGTAGTTGGGGGACATAGAAGGTATGGCCCATGAGCCAACTAACACTACTTCTACACACTTTATCAACAATCAATTCATCAAGATTCGTCTCATCAACATATGTGTGTGTGTGATATTGCCTCACCTCTCTATGTCCAACGGGTTGGAGAAGGAACAATTTGGGTGGTAATTTCTTATGCAGAATAACTACTGTACACAATTAGGCCGTGTTATCCAAGTCCAACAGGCCTTTTTACCAACTATTAAATATGATTCTGCTTTATCAGTTCTTGTTTAGTACTTCAGTGCCTTTTTACCATAACTGGGTCGTGATAACTTAAACTTAAAGTTGAATCAATATATAAGGTGAAGAGGAAAGGTAATACAAGAAGAAAAAAATAACACAAACAGGAAAGTGCCAAAGTGATTTAATTTTAATATAATATGATGCATAACTCATGCCTCACCTAAGACACTGGGCAGCAACATAGTCTGAAGCCGTGAACGACTGAAAAAGTGCAAAATTAATGCGAGAATCAAGGGTTAATTTGACACCATTCCTATAGAAGAGAGTAAGAGTTAGAAACTTTTATATTCTGTACCAGGATATCTTGTGATAAAACAATGAAATTAGCAGAAATTTACCCAGCCTCATAGTCAGGAGATAACACACAGGCTGCTTCAGACCCAATTGATACAACATGAGCCATGCGCATATGATCAAACTCGGGTATAATAATATCTATGGTCTTGAACCAAAAAAAGCACCATAAGTAAATTTTTGAATATTAGTATGTGTGTAGACCAATGCACACACATCTGAAAATTGGTTAAGATGATGCCATGCCAAAATTTAAAAGCTAAGTAATTGCAATATGGAACTTCCACTTCATTCAACATAAAATCATAAATTACTTTTTCACCATGGCACAGAACTGAAGTCTATGGAAACTGTTACTTGATGGTAGCAAGACATGAAGACAGAAACATTGCAATTAAGAAGTGTTATATAGAGTACTGCCTAAAATAATACTGAATCATATGTTCTTTGGCTCACCTTGCACCCATGAATCTTTTCTAACAGACTAAGAGCATCTTCACACTTATCAGAAATATCAGTCGAGAAAACATCATTAAACCACTACAAGAAACAATCATACACATGTAAGAGAACTTTTAAATACATGACACATAAAGACCTACTTGATAAATGGTCAAAAGGGAGCAACTACCTCTGTATACTTTCCTAATCGGAGTGATCCTAGAGCCTTAGAGCTCTCATCAAGTGAAAAATCCGGTAAACAAGGTAGAGACTGCCAGAGGAGATGATGTGCTAGATTATTTGATAAGCTTGAAGTATGAAAATCCACTACTAAAAAGAAGGGGAAGATAAAACAGCATTTAATAGCAAAAAAAATGGCATTTGAGGCTGAGGTCTTCATGCCCCTGGGACAGTATTAGCAAGAGTAAATATTCACCATTCAGTTATTTGTTTATTGGTATTAAAGAAGACTGACTTTACAGTATTAGTATGAACTTAAATTTTAGCTTAATAAGGACTTTAAATATGACAATCTTTAAAAAGAGAGAGAACGAAAAGGCATACTCATTATTAAGGATCGGAAAATGCTAGCATAGAAGACTAGGAAGAGGGAGCGGGCCATTAATCTTCTGTTCAACAACGGAACCTCATTTCTAGTCCCATCCTTAATTGAACTAACCAAGAAAAGGGAAAAACACCCACTTGGATGAAAAGGCAAAACTGCAAATTATCTTAGCCTTGGTGGTTAAGACCAACTTTCAATTAATACTTCATTGGAAACAGAACTGGCTCCATGAATAAAGTACCCACATTACAAATGACCACTTTCTGAATTTAGATTTTGTCAAATACAGACCTCTCTACCTAAGATGGCAAACAAAGACTTTACAATAAAATGTAACATGTCAGTTCCGAGCTTCCTGCCCCAAAGAATGCCATTCAAGACTGAGGGGGCATACCACAGCAATTGTCCAATATTAGTTTGAAACCCATATGATAGGCCAGCATATTCAATACATATTTTACCACCTTTTTTTAGAAGTGTAAGCTCAATAAAGATACATATGTGGATTACACAGGAAAACATGAACTGTATACTTTTAAATTCAAAAGGCATAGGTATTATTATATATTTACCGGTCTCNGGGGCATACCACAGCAATTGTCCAATATTAGTTTGAAACCCATATGATAGGCCAGCATATTCAATACATATTTTACCACCTTTTTTTAGAAGTGTAAGCTCAATAAAGATACGTATGTGGATTACACAGGAAAACATGAACTGTATACTTTTAAATTCAAAAGGCATAGGTATTATTATATAATTACCGGTCTCAAACTGATCTTATCAGCAGTTGAAGATCCAGATATTGCTGCATACCTGAAGAAATCAAGTAATCGTGAAGTTTCTTACCGTCCCCAAACTAGTCAACAATCCAATAAAATCTATCATGTTTTAGCCCCAAAAAGTACATTTTCAGATCCCAAATTTTGTATAATATTGCACTGTAAAATAGAGATCACAGGATTTAAATTTCAAAATTAATAAAGCATTCGAAAAAAATATATAAGACATATTTAAGATAGTTTCATCTCTTAATTAGGTTTTCCAGCTATGAACAACTATAAGTTTTTGTTACTTCACATGGAGTAACTAGCAACACGTTCTGGCAAGCTGATAATTTTGTTTTTTTGCTATCATTACTGATTTTAGTATGATTAGAGAAATTGTACTCATACTGATACATATTCCAATAGTTTACGCAAGTCATTAATCTGGGTATAAAGAAAGATAGATAGAAATACATATTGCAGTGCGGTACTCAATATTCAATATGTAATCGCCTGTTAACAGAACACACAAGTGAAGGACTCACACCAACAGGACATCCTCAACATTTGATGCTATTGGCCCAATGATTTCTACAGTCCCAGAACCACATAATGACCTGAAATAACAATAACAGTGAATTTCTTGAAACATGTGTATGCAGAACAAGATTTAAGAACAAGAACATATGAAGTTAAACTTAAGTTTAACAAAAACAGTGAAAATCTACTACCCCAGGGTTCCCACCAACTGCATAAGGGAAAATAGAGTTTGGATCTCAACCTAATAAGTGAGAAATTCGGTTTAATAATTCTATAATCAACCATGTCTATCCCCTCAATGTTGGGGGGATTACTTTACTTATAAAGAGAATAAAAAGCCTAATAACAAAACCTAATGGACTGAGCCCTATAAACAGTTAAGATTATTATAAATAAACTAAAAAACATGCAATAAGGACCTAAATTTCTTGACCTCACATATATAAGTAAATATATACATTGTTTCTCCCCAGTACATATATACAAACTGTATGATAATATGTATGTACATCTGTTCCCCGTCAATGTGAAGATTGGTCTGGTCTAGGACGGCCAATTCACAAACCGACAAGTATTTTCATTTATAATTGTGTACATGGACTTTGTGCTTTTGATCTTGTTCTGGGTTGGACAGGTTATGCTTTAAAAACTTACATACTTATTTTATCACAAAAATCGTTACGAAATTCCTTGGTGTCCGTGTTAAAAGCTAAATATAGGTGAAGATCCAACCAAGTTCTGCCTCTGTTATAACATGAAAACTGCTTAGTATAGTTGACAACACTTTGACTCACACGAAAAAATTTTAAACTACCTAAATCTGTAAAGTACATCTAAACTACCTCGGAGCAACGTACATAAGATTCACCCGAATTCACTGATTTGAGAGCAGAGACCATATTTCAGTTACTAAAGCTGGTAGCTCTATGTAATCTCAAAGTTTGACGAAAGAGAACTATATATATGTACAAATTTTTTTGTTGTTGATGTGGTCCGGTTGAAGCCATATATACAGAAATATATTTAACAAAAAATATGAGAACTAAATAAAAAATCAATCATATAACGGGTACTCCTGCATTACTAATGATACTTGGATNAAAGTTTGACGAAAGAGAACTATATATATGTACAAATTTTTTTGTTGTTGATGTGGTCCGGTTGAAGCCATATACACAGAAATATATTTAACAAAAAATATGAGAACTAAATAAAAAATCAATCATATAACGGGTACTCTTGCATTACTAATGATACTTGGACNAGTTTGACGAAAGAGAACTATATATATGTACAAATTTTTTTGTTGTTGATGTGGTCCGGTTGAAGCCATATACACAGAAATATATTTAACAAAAAATATGAGAACTAAATAAAAAATCAATCATATAACGGGTACTCCTGCATTACTAATGATACTTGGACACAAATATATGTACTTTTGTGTAAAATATACCCTGAAAATATATGACAAATAAGTAGAAAATGTCTAGGGTATGATGTGATTCATGGCCCAGGGTATGCAAAGATGTGACCTGCTCTTTGTTTGTGTAAATCACAATACTGTTATATAATAGCTGGCATTGAACAAAACACTTTATGAGATTGAGTGATATTTTAACTACAAATCTACTGTAAGACAACAGTAATTTGTTCAAAAGTTTACCCTTTCATGTCCGTCCGTCCATATGTTGATTTCAATCCCACCACACCACAAAGAGAAGATGGGATGCGAATTGAGCCTGCCTTTCACATCATTAAATATCAGACATAAGGAAAACAACCATTAAATAATTATAGTATTATACATAAATTTATGGCCTTGTATTTATATTTTGTACAACCTCCCCCATCAGTTCCTAGTGCAGCTGAACATATTCCTGAAGCTACAATTGCTGCTGGACCTGAGGAAGATCCACCAGTGTACCTATCCAGTGCATGTGGATTTCTTGTTGTTCTGTCGTATCAATAAGAAGGTTTATTATGTTTCTTTTCTTTAAACTAAGAAGTTAGCTACATGAAAAAACATAGAACTAAAATTAAAACAATCTAAAGCGCCAAATTAGTAGTTAACTAAGTACTGAAAACAATAATATGGGCCATAAAAATGACATAAGATAGACATGCAAGCATTTAATTATGAGATAAATAATTTAAAGTGATATATGTATAAGACCAAAATATTCAGTATGAAGTTTACATGTGTATGGTGTTGTAGTGTGTGATTTGATATTTTGGCTCAAATGCGTTTCAAAGTTAAGATATCAACATATCAACATATCAATCAATGGGTGACATTAGTCAGATATCATCTGATAAAGAAAGACTTGTAATTTGGCGTGTGACCAAGTTCAGTCTCAATGACTTACCCATGATTGGGATTATTTCCAGTTGTTCCCATTCCCAATTCATGCATATTTGCCTTTCCAACAAAAATTACACCACATCGACGTAACCTTGATACACAAGTAGCATCCTCCCTTACTTGCCGTACCTCATGAAGCCATGATGTTGCGCCTGTTAAACTTCATTAATTGGTTAAACTGCTAAATGATTAAAATATTTAAGTGATGGAGATTGTAAACTTGCCTTTTGAAGGATGAGGATAACAATCTATATCATCCTTGATTGCCATAAAGATTCCATCCAAGATTGATAAAGGGTTTCCTGCACAACCCATGTCATAGGAGAGTCACACAATAACAAAGGCTAGATAATTGAAGAGCATAAACACACAAACCTAGATCAGTTCTCAAAAATATATATCCTGTGAGATAAAACCTAAATTGTAAAAAACAATTGAAGGACAAAAATCCATTCATAAAAAATTAGTATTACCTTTCTCAAACCTTCGTGTGGAAGCTGCGGCTTGGTATCTTAGATCTTCCACATCAAATGTAATCAATAATGGTGTAGGGGGTTTCTGATGACTGAAGTCATCTAGGACAGAGATGATTCGCTCTGCAACCTACTCAGCAAAAATTCAGTTGCCTTCACAATAATACAAGAGGGAAATATAGAATCATCTCACTAACAGACTCTTACCATGGATGGGGTTGCAAGCTTAGACCTATAAGCATAAGCATAATCACGAATCTTCCAGTAGCGGAATACATTCAGATCATTCATCCAACTACTAGCAGGATCATAACGTGGAAGACAACTTAAGGCTAATGAAACCCGGTCTTCAGACAGTAAGTCCTCATCAAGAGTAACAACACCAGGTTCCGGTTCTTGCACACAAACCAAACTATGTCAAATTTATATGAATGAAGATCCATATAGTCATCAATCTATACAAACTTTATATACCAGGTTTTTGCTATCTTGTCAGTCACACTTGGCCATCATGAGTTATTCATTTCTTTTTGCTTAACTTTCTACTTTCTACTTTGGATGATAAGTTGAGATGCATGGGAAAAATAAAATTGACTTAATCAATTTTAATAAATATTGATCGGATTTGGGCAATAACCCGCCCAGCAATACGACAGCTGAAGCAATTTATCTACTTCTTTCACTACTGGTCAGGATATCAGGCATTTAATTGATAGAACAAAACTAAAGAAAGTAGATTTCGATTTGCACTTTCCAAGTGTAAATGATTAGTTTCAGAGAGTATTTCAATTGTTGTATTTACCTATGTTTTGAATTTATTCACAGACAATTATGTTTTTGATTTTTTGGATGTATTAATTAATCATTTACAGATGGGATGGACATTAACAGGTTAAGACTTAAGAGTAAAATTACACCTTGAGGGGGAAACTCGGGCTTAAACATAGGTATCTCTGGTATCACTGTTCTAGTGTTCTGCGAAGCATGTGCGAATCATAAATAATTTGTTAATTAGTCCTGCTTTTATTAATTATAACAGCAATTTATTCACATTATGTTCGGAAGTAAAACAAAACCGAGTCATTTTTCCCAGAGCAAAACTGGGGTTGAACCTGTAATCCCTCAAGGAACCCGTATTCCTAAATTAGAAAATTTGCTGACAATCCAGAATGCAATTCTAAAATTGTAATACCCCCATAGGATTCTGCCCCATGGCAATCCCATCATAGCCCACCACCCATATATATATATATATATCTTCCTCTGCCAGGGGCATACCTGCCGTGAAATCATATATACCCACATATATATATATATATATTAATTATTGTTTCAAAAAAAGTGTATATAGTAATTATAGTATATACATCGAATTATAAATTTGACACTAATTAATTAAAATTTACTCTATAGCTTTAAAATTATTAAATACATTGAAATTGACTCCACTAACTAATTTTCCGGCCACGCCCCAGCTCCACTAAAGGATACTGCAGTGTAACTACTGTATAAGTAAACTCCCAAACAAACATACCCTAAGGTTACATCCACACAACTAGTTATCTATGTATGATGTATCTATGGCACTCAGCAGCAGAAATTTTTTTGGATAGGATACTACATTTACATATATGAGCAATGTATCAGTGTACAAAGTAAAACTGACAATGCCAAAGTTGGATGATTAAAATTAACCTCGTTCATGTTATTCTGCTTCTTCAGGTACTCAATAATAAAAGAACCGATGACAGGAGCTTCGACTAACTTAACAGTTAACCTCAGCATCAAGCCAGTAATATGAGGAGCTGCAATCACCACAACATACATACATGTGTCCATTCAAAACTCGAATAAAATTGTATAAGCACTACTTATCCAATATCCAGTAAGACGTATAAAAAATGTAGGAAGACCTTTAATTAATTCAGGCTCGTATTTTGCTGCCTTGATGTCAACTTCATCAGCTGGTAACAATACTCGATTCTTCACCATCTTCAACCAAAATCACATTATTAAAATTATGTACTAATAAAACACACACACACACACACATACACATATATATATATTATCATGTATGAATGAACACATAATTAGTGAGTGAAGCAAATGATCGAACAGTTAGAATGCAATAAAACTAAAAACATTGAAACTAACAGAGAAACAATTAGCTTTGTGACTAACCTTCGATCACAACAATGGAGAGTGTGTTCTGTATGTGTACGTATTAATAATGTAAGTATATATATAAACATGTAAGGAAAAATATGTAAATGTAAGTATATAATATCCCGGAACGAACCTGGATCAGAATCAAATTTTTGATTCTGTAATCTCTTTTTTTAATATATAAAAAGTTTATATTTAATTCCATTACGAAAATTTGTTTTTATAATTTTTAATTTTAATAATCGTAAATTTTCGTAATTGAATTGTTAAATTAATTATTATTGCTAAATTAAAATATTTAGACGGAACAATATAAATTATTTTATATTTTTTCACAATTTTATATTAAAATTTATATATAGCAATAGAGTTGGCGGGAGCCGAGACTCCGTATAATAAATGATGATGATGATGTTGGTTTGTGGGTTGTATGAAGCGTACTGGCGGGGAGGTGCCGAATCCGGCACATAAAATTGATTATTTGACAGGGTGAGGTTGGTGAGTGTGACACTGGCACTTCATTATTTTCTATCCACCGCTCTAAATTTATTTTCACCCCATAATTTTTATTTGGTTATTTATTAAAAATATTATCTTTTTTTTAATTTTTATTATCTTTTAAATTTTCTTTTACAAAAATACGATTTTACAACCAATCCAACTTAATACAACTAAAATTAAATTCAAATGCAACTCAATCCAACTTTCTTTTGGAAAAAATTGAAGTTACTGGTAATTGCATTTGAGGTGACTTTTAATTGCACTACAAAGTACCTTCACCAACAAATTCCGATTCTCATCTTTTAGAACACTGGATAGAATATTAAACTTTTCAATTTTATCTTTTAGAACACTGAATCCTCGAAAAATCTATTGTCTATAAATAATTTTTATATTCAGAGCCATACCTGAGATTCGAAATAAGTGCCCTAATAATTTAAAATAAATATATGAAATAATAAAAATTAACTGATAATTATAAAAAAATACAACAATTAAAATGCATACAATAATTTTATTACATAATGAAAATTAGCTGAAAATTGTAAAGAAATAGAATAAGTACATAGATTACATAAATTATCTGAAAATTGATCTTCTAACATTTTTTGAAGGAAACTCACTAATACATAATTGAACTTTAAGTAGAAATTTATCTTAAAAAAATAAGTTATACATGNTCTTTTTTTTAATTTTTATTATCTTTTAAATTTTCTTTTACAAAAATACGATTTTACAACCAATTCAACTTAATACAACTAAAATTAAATTCAAATGCAACTCAATCCAACTTTATTTTGGAAAAAATTGAAGTTACTGGTAATTGCATTTGAGGTGACTTTTAATTGCACTATAAAGTACCTTCACCAACAAATTCCGATTCTCATCTTTTAGAACACTGGATAGAATATTAAACTTTTCAATTTTATGTTTTAGAACACTGAATCCTCGAAAAATCTATTGTCTATAAATAATTTTTATATTCAGAGCCATACTTGAGATTCGAAATAAGTGCCCTAATAATTTAAAATAAATATATGAAATAATAAAAATTAACTGATAATTATAAAAAAAATACAACAATTAAAATGCATACAATAATTTTATTACATAATGAAAATTAGCTGAAAATTGTAAAGAAATAGAATAAGTACATAGATTATATAAATTATCTGAAAATTGATCTTCTAACATTTTTTGAAGGAAACTCACTAATACATAATTGAACTTTAAGTAGAAATTTATCTATAAAAAAATAAGTTATACATCTAAATTTTACTATATTATGTTATAATAAAAAAAATAAGATATAACATTGATAAAAAAAAATAAGGAATATTCTCTATAGTACCCTTATATAATTACTTTTACCAATGGTATCATTACATTATTGACTTCTATCCATACTACCTTATACATTTGGTTTTTCATATATAATATCATTATGTTAAGTAAAAAGTAATTGAATTGATTTCAGATTGTAAAACAATTTGTATATTTGAAATCTTTGCGAAAAAATACATGAAATAGACTATTGAATCATGTAAAATGGAATTAAAATGATTGACGTATATTCAAACTTGTTAGTTAAGATAAGTGTTAGGGGGGTTGAATGCAACTCTATTAATTATC
>QRFB01006281.1:16844-38027 GCA_008931105.1 Oenanthe javanica | reverse complement strand
ATCTCGATACTCATATCGCCCTCGTCATCTCCCAGTTTGATTCTGTTCTCGACCTCAAAAGTAATTTTTTTAAACCCTATTTTTACTCATTATAATCATCATGTGTGTTCACTGTTTTTAATGTTAGATGTATATTTTGTGTGTATATCTTTATGATAATGCCTTGTATCATGCCTTAACTTTGTTAAAGGAGTGATTCACTAGAGTAGATTACGAAGCGAAAAATCAAGTTATCGAAAATATTATTATGATGGGGTTGTGATTTTGAAACTATTTCTTGTGTGTGGATTAATGTAGGGGAATCAGTGAATTGTTATTTGAATTCGTGGTTAGGATTTTTTGTTTTTACTAGGTTTACGAAAGAAGAGTTGTAGGGTTGGATCGAGTTTTGGATTAAAAAAACCATATGATATGATTGCAAATGAATTATTTTTAAGTGACAGGTTAAAATGCTTCGATTATTTCACTAGATTTGAGGTGGTTTTGCTAAAAATGTTTACTTTACCTTAAGAAAATTAACTTGTTAGAAATTATCTTAGGTATTACAAATAATAAGTAAAAATGTGCAGCGAACTCTATATTAATTTTTGTCCAATTCAATTACAAACTTGGAATAATTCACTAAAACAACTACCTCATTCCAACTTTTTTAAATTCAATTTCGAAGTCAATTTTACGGCACAAGTTATTTAAGAATCGGACCAAATAAGCTGATTTTGGACTTATAAGTTAACTACCAAACTATCCTTACTTTCTATAGATGTGTTTTTAAATATCATACATTAACTTTTTTGACTGGCTTGCTTCTTTGGGCAAGCAGAGAAGGTGAAGTTGGAACACCTGCAGTGTTTTCCCAAGCTCGGGGAGATAATCGTACATGCTTTGAAGGTATTTTGTTTTATTTTAGTCACTCGTTTTATTTCAGTGTGGTAGCTTCCATTTTAAATTTTCGGATTTCTGATATATTTGCAGGTAAAGCGCAAAGGGAACTTTTATCACCTTTCAGATTCCATGCGTGTTAATAGAGCATTTGAAGGGGTAAACAATAGTTGGTTTCTCTCTGTAGATGCTTCTTATTCAAAGCAGCTCAGTGAAAATGAACATTCATGTAGACCCAACATGAGTGCCCAGTCTCCAGTTCTTTGCTTACCATATAATGTTACATATACTGAATGTAATAATGATGATGCATCTACATCTGCCGTTCTTAAGTCAGCATCGGTAGAACATCTGAGAAACCAGAAACTTCAGCTACTTCCGGGGGATTCATGTAGAGAATTTTCTGAAGATATAGTGACAAAGAATGAGTGTAGTGGCACTGAGATTTTAAAAAACGTCTCTGCTGATCTCAACAGGGTTTCAGATCTTCAGGCTGCTGGAACAGTAGTTTANCAGATCTTCAGGCTGCTGGAACAGTAGTTTATAATATTCAATGTAGTAATTCTGTAGAACCTTCTCCAGAATTTGGGTTTCCTGTTAAAAAGAAAAAGCAAAAGATTGGGAAACACAATGTAGATGAATTGGGAGTCTGCCTTGCTAAGGAAAACGTTGCTTTAAATCAGGTATCTGGAGGAGATGCAGTTCACCATGAGATTTTGCGTTCTGCAAATATGTTAGTTCATGCGGAAAAGGCAGAAAGTAAAGGAGATGCTCTGCTAGAAAATAGGGGTTTAGTCTGTAACTCTACTCAAAAGACTTCTAAGCAAGAGACTATATTGCCAGAAGACCAGTATAATAATCAAGTTATTGCAGCAAACACTATGTCTCCTGAATCTTCTGATTCAGACGAGATGCAAATGAGTGTATGCACTGAAAATATGAAGAGTAAAAAGAAGGGCAAGAGACACGAAATGAAGTTGTCAAGTGCTGATAATCATGAAAAATCCAGCTTTCCTTCGAAGCAAGAGACTATATTGCCAGAAGACCAGAATAATAATCAAATTATTGCGGCAAACACTATATCTCCTGAATCTACTGATTCAGACGAGATGCCAATGAATGTATGCATTGAAAATATGAAGAGTAAAAAGAAGAGGAAGAGGCATGAAATGAATTTGTCAAGTGCTGACAATCTCAAAAAATCCAGCTTTCCTTTATGTGTTGAAGATTCTTCCATAGAGGATAGAGTGAAGGAAAAGAACATTACTCCAAATCATGCAACTGGTGAAGTGTTGTCTCCCCCTGAAATTATTATCCCTTCAAATTTGTTGGTAATTACAGAGAGGAAAGAACACAAAGAAATCGGAGATCCTTTGAAAGAAAGTGAACTTCCAGTTTCTACTTCTAAAGAAGAGTTTGACTTGCAAAGGAACTCTGAAGAACAGAATAATAGTATGAAAATGTTGGTGGATACCTTTTCATCTGAACCGGCTGATAATCAGCACTTGAGAACCAGTCCGGGGATCAAAAGCAAGAGGAGCGAGAAAAAAAGGAAGAAGGATTTAAAGCAGAAGAAGGACGTGACATTCAATTTACCAAGTGCGGTTGTGCTGCCTTCTTTTGTTCAAGATGCAGGGGGAGAGGAGAGCTTCCAAGAAAAGAACATTGCTTCGAATCACAAATCTGGTGAGGATGAATCACATCATGAGGCTGCTGTTTCTATAAATATGGCTGTAAATGCAGTGAGGACCGAACATGAAGGAAACAGTGGAGATTCTTTGAAAGAAAATAAATTTTTAGTCTCTACTGGTGAGACTTGTACACAAGAGATTGGGTTGACAAAGAACTCTATGGAAGACCAACATTACAGTCAAAAAATTGTTGTGGATACTTTATCATCTGCAGCCGCTGATAATGAGCTCATAAGAACGGAGACCAACATTAAAAGTAAGAAAAACAAGAAAAAGAGGAAGACTGATGCGATAATAAATACATCAAATTCCATTGTCTTACCTTCATCTGCTAAAGATGCTGGGGGAGCGGAGAGTTTAAAAGATAAGAAAGTCAGAGATTCTTCGGAGCAAGATAAAAATCCAGTCTCTTCGTCAAAAAAGAATTCCACACAAGGGACTGGATTAACTGGGAACACTGTGGAAGACCAGCATGTAGTTGTATCTGGCACCTTGTCTCCTGAACCTGCTGAGAGTGAGCAGTTGAGAACCAACTCAAGCATCAAACATAAAAAGAGCAAGAAGAAGAGCAAGAGGGATAAAACATTGAGCTTATCAAGTGCGATTGTCTTGCCTTCATGTGCTCAAGATGTGGGGGAGGAGACTGACAAGGAAAAGAATATTGCTTTAAATAATGTATCTGGTAAAGATGAATCACACCCAAAAATTGATGTCCCTGCAAATTTGCTGGTAAATACAGAGAGGACAGAACATGGGGAATTCAGTGGATATCAGTTAGAACAAAATAAAGGTTCAGTTTCTAAATGTAAAAACACTTCTGTACAAGAGATTGGATTGAAAGAAAACTCTGTACAAGACCAGGATAATAGTCAAAAAGTTTTATTAGAGACCTTATCTCCTGAACTTGCTGACAGTGAGCATCTTGGAACCAATTCAAACTTTAAAAAAATGAAGAAAAAGAGTAAGAGGAAGATAGATGCAACGGTCACTTTGTCAAGTGTGAATCTCAAGCCTTCATCTGTTCAAGATGCTGCGGGAGAGGAGATTTTGAAGAAAAAGAATATTCCTTTGCATGAAGATGAATCACACCATGAGATAATTGTCCCTGTGAATTTGTTAGTCAATGCAGAGAGACCAGAGCGCGAAGAAATCATTGGAAACCCTTTGGAAAAAGATAAAGTTGGTTCCAGTGCTACCACCACAAGTATTGGATTGAATTTGGATAGTAACACTGCACCAATCTCTAAGAATGATGATTTAGCTAATGTTCAGTCTGCAAATATGATAAAAGACAAATCAAGGAAGGGTCAAGCTAATTTCATTACTCCAAGCCAACCAACAATATCTGAAAGTGGAAGTGATAGGATCGACTTCAAGCATTACTTTCTGCAGGGAAAAGCAGAGGACAAAGTTGCTGGTTCTGGCAAAAAAGGAATAACAAGACCAGAGAGGGATGATAAAACAAAGAAAAGCAAAAATAACATGACAGCTTCTTTAATTACATCACATGATCAAGCACTTACTCGTCAGTCTTCTAAAAATCAAGAGGGTGGAGTTAAATCTCATATTAAATGCTCTAGTGACATCGATCCTCAAGAATCATTTTCAAAGGATGCAAGTATCAGATCTCTGCGTCCCTCCAAGAAGTCGACTTCAAATGTTTATCAAAAAGGGCTTCCTACCTCCTCCAAACCTGACCAAGCCAGAACTCACTCAGTCTTGAGGGCCAGTGGCAGAGGTGTTTCCGCAAACAGTACACATGCCCCTGCTTATAGAAAAGGGAAAAAAGTATCTTCAGCTGCATCAAGCTCAAGCTCAAGCTCTGAATCTTTTGACAAATCTCACCAGGGTACAAAAACTAAAAATCATGTATCAAATTCTGCACGCCGTCTTGTTGCATGTGCAAAAAGTTCTGCTAAAATTACTAGTGAAGGAAAGAGCACGCCACTACCTAGAAAGAACTTGCTGACTACACCGGGTTCCATCTTCCAGGATGATAGTAGTGAGAGCTCAGATGATGAAGGGGCAAGTGAACAGTTTGATGCCCGCACCCGATCTGATGTATTATCCTCTGACTCAGACAGGGAAAGCGATATAAGTCTGGACTCGCTGGCAAAAGGTAAGCTGGTTCAATTTGGATTTAATTGCATATCTGTATTCTTGCATCTTTAAAATAGAATATGGCTGTGAAGTATATGAATAGCAGCCTTGTTGTTAGGGATGAATACATATTTCTGAACCGGTTTTAGACCCATGACCATTTATACTTTTTTTCTTTCACGATTGAGTGTTAGTGTTTTTTGGGAAATAATATTTTATTATTTTTAAAGATAAGTACACTTTGGTCCCTTACTCCCATGATACAGTCTGATCTGCATGAGTGATTGCAATTTGAAATGTTACATTTTATATGGCTATTGTTCTGTCATTTGTTTAAAATGTGGCCATCGATTTAGGTTCTAGGCTTCTAGCTCAACATTTTGTACACGATGATTCTTCGGGTTGCCCAATTTCTTAGGGTAGTATAGGTCTTCAATATCATCTCATTGTAACAAGATATTGTTGTCTTTCATATTGGATGCCTCTGATGTTTACTTGTAGGTCTATTTGTTTTTTTTGCTCCTTAGACTTGCTTCTGAGTTTCCATAACTATTGACTAAAACTGCTCCTATATGTGCTTCAGGATCCAGTGGTTTGGACAAAAAGGAAGACGTGGAAAACATAGAGAAGAAGAGGTAATAAAGTCCTTCACAGCATTTGAGTTATATTAATATTTATGCTTCTGTGCAAGTTGAGATGTTTTAAATTTGATCGCTTTTAAGTAGAAAGATGAATAGCACGGTACTTCATACCAACTTCGAATTCTAGTTAAAAGTTAGTTTAGTTATTTCCTGCTCGAGCGTAGTCAACCAGCTTCGTGACTTTGCTTAGATTCCAGCATTGCAAAAGGATAACCTTGCTTGGATCCTGTATTTGTCTTTCTAGGACATTACACTACTGCTGTTTGTTGCAAGACATATGCTCGGAGTAATATATGCCATATGAATGAATTACAAAAATAATGATTCATTTTTGGGTTTAATGTGGTAGAACTAAAATGAGGTTGGTATTGTAACTTTTTTAGTGTCAGTTCACAAATTTGACTTGATGTAATTGAGTTTAAATAATAATTGTTCTTTTACTTCCTCTCACCAAGAGCATCTGTAGCAACTCTCTAATGGTCTTAATGAATTCATAACAGATCATTGAACTTGAGGAATACGACGATAGATATGATTCTCAGAAGATCAAGCCGATACAAGAAAGCCAAACTCACGGCTGAATCACAACCGGAAGTGGAAGATTCTGAGAGCCAGCCTGTCTACTGTGTTCCCGACAGTCAAGCAAATCCTTGAGTTAGGGTTTGGCAATTTTGTTTAAATCTTCATTTTGGTAAGCAAATTCTAAAACAGATGATATGGAGTGTAAACTACAAAACCATATTTTGTGCTTGAATGGTTTGCAAATATGCGTGATAAATTAATATCTTTTACGACATCTTGTCCTTGAATCTTTGTTAAAGGAGCAAGTGTAAGGTGTCCTTTGGCTATTGTTTTTTTTAAGAACTATGTTCAGCTACCTTTTTCGAGATTTATAAACATCAATGAGCTTAGAAATGCATCCTTGTAAAACTCAACATTATGCTTAGACCACAGGTTCGCAGTGATCATAATACTAGAGATAAAAACATGCTAGTCAGTGCTAAAATTTAAAAAGAGAAATAAAACAAACTCACGAGTTCTTTTTCCTGAAAACTACTTCTGTATCTAACCCGAACCCGTCAACTTTGCTCACGCGAACACACTCCGATCCTCGAAACAATGCTTTCAGACCTCTGACATTATACAAATCATTTGCCGAGTACTTATCCGATCGTCTCGAAACTGCCACGTGTAAAACACAAATCCCACCAGCCTTTAACGTTCGTTCGATCTCCCCAACAAATTTGTAAGGATACAATGCATGATCAAACACGTTAGAAAACTCAAAATCAAAAGTCTCATTTTCAAACGGTTGCTTATGAAAGTCACCCTTAATAACAAGTGGCGGGTACGGTACCAAATCAATGCCAACCGAGTCTGTCACTCCGACCCGTTTTAGAGCCTCTACTTCTTGCCCCACCCGAGCTCCGATACAAAGAGCTTTCGAAGAGTTTGTTAACAGATTTTCACGTTTCAAGTTGTCGAAAAAGATGGAAAAAACTTGTATTTTTCGGTCCCAATCTCGGGTTGTCCATATTTCACGTAGTTTCGGGTTAAGGGTCTTGTTAAGTTGACGCTGAATGTAAGCGTCGTAGGACTCATATCCAGGCCGGATCCGAATATCATCATTAGAGGGTGGCGGGTCGGTTCGCGGAGTGGTTTCGGGTTTGAAATTATGTTTTAAAGAAATAAGAAACAGGAGAAAAATTGACAAGAGAGGAAGAAAGAAACATCTGGGTATCAACTTTTTTATTCGATTCAATTCCATCATATTTGTACATACTTCATAACTAATACAGTAAAGAGGTGAACAAAACGGGTGTGTGTATTGTGTTTGTGTTTGCTTTTTTCAATGGAAATATACAACGTACGATGTGGGAATGAGATGAAGGGATGGGAAATGTGGCATGCAAACTAGGCAGCAAAGGTGGTGTTTGTTTTCGTTTGTATATATCAACTAATAATTAATTCATATCGAGGAGCGGTTAATTTTTCTAGTAATAAATAATTGTCAGTTTAAATATTATTTGTATATATTTTAATTTATAAGAAATCACAGACCGAGCCAAAGTAATTGTTTAAATTTGGTTTTGACGATAATAACCAGGTGAGTTTCGGAGATATGGACGGCTTTTTGTTTTTTTAAATAAATTAATCCGTTATTAGCAGGCTAATAGGTGGTCCGTCATTTTCTATTCCATTTCATCTCTGCCGTTCATTACCATATTGGACTATTGTACATGCATGCAACTTTTTGCTTGTGTTAAATCATCATTACTTCATTAGAGTTTGTCCGCGTTCGTCCTTGAAGTTATTATTAGTTTTTTTTTATTTTATGTTAAAAATATATTCTTTCTTTTTTTAAACAAATCGAAAAAAAAACAAATAATTATTTTATTTTCTACTTATAATTTTAAAGAGTTTTGATATTAGAATTATTGGTTTTATATTTTTATGTTAAAATATTAATCGAATATTTTTGTTCAGATTTTTAAAAATAAAATAATATACAGTTCTAATTATATAACACACCAATTATTTAGAAATGAGGAGGGTATGTATTTGTATAATAAATTAAAAAGTGACTTGAATTAATAAGGCAATTTTTTTTTGAATAATTTATATTATATTTTTATTTTTATTTGATAAAAAGTTGGATCATCTTCGTATAACTTATAAATTCTATTTTTAATTGAACACTTGCAAGTTTGTCACCTGAAGAATTCCCTGTTCACTCTTTAAAGACTCGTACGTTTTTTTGTTTTGCTCCTTTTTGTAATTATTTATTTTAAATATTAAAAATGATACTCCAAAAATGTAAATAAAAAACACACTCCTGTATTCACAAAAATGTGCTTATATTTATGCTACAATTTTTATTTTATTTTTAATCTCACCTTCAGGGCCATAAATCTCTAAAATTAACTAGAAATTATTATGTTATTGTTATTTGTTTCGTGGAAGAGATAAAATATTGCATTTGGTTTCTGACCAAGCCCAAGAAAAGTTTGGTGGTAGCGAGATTATGTTGCTGTAGCCAGTAGATCCTAGTGACCATTTTCATTGGGATTATTTTGTTATTTTTTTCTGATGAAACTGAAAAACCGGATTTAATATTAAAATCAAAATTGGTCAAGATTAAATTCTCTCATCTAAAGCTGCTTTGCATTTTACACTAAAATTAGAGCAAATAATCCTTTCTCAAGCGCTTGTAACAAACATGGCCTTGGTCCTTGTTGACTTGTTGTAATGCAGCTCAAAGACCTCTCAAGTCATGTATGGGTTCTGGATACTTGGTTTAGGTTCTTTCTGCTCAAATGGACTTATAATCACCACTGGTAGCTTAATTCAAGGTGAGGTTTGCTTTTATAATGGGCCTTGGTTCTTCATGCTTTCCATTGTTTGACTTTGCCCATTGGGGCTTGGATATTGCTTCTCAGAGGAGTATTAGTGAAAGTAATTACTATATAACGACTTGTCAACTTATAGTATTCCTAGAATTGCTGAAGAAGCTAGATAGACAAACTCATTCACAAAGGAAAACAGCTTATGGAGATGACTAATTAGTTTGTGGGCAACATGCATTACTAATTTATAATAAAGCTTCCGCTGAAAGTTACTCTTGCCCCTGACTGTTATAGGTACTGTACAGGCACAATTTGTTTTCTCTTATAAGTTACTTATAAATTGAAAAATACATACATTTTTTAACTTATAAGTAACTTATAAGAAATCTAAAACGGAACCATTATATAAGAGAGACATATTTCTTGTATGCTCACAAAATCTATTTAAAATACAGTATAAGAGCGACTCCAATAGCATTTTAGTGGGTTACTTAAAAATAATATTATTAAATTGAAATCTAGTAACTCAAGACATTATATTGTATGACAACTCCAACAACATTCTTTATTTGTTGTTCCTTATTATTATTATAATAATAAATTCAAATTCCACTTATATTTTGTAAATGAGGGAAAAGAAAAAGAAAGGGAAAAGAATAGAGAGAAATGAATATTTAATTGAAAAAATAAGACAAGGGATGACTAGCCATCACTTAAAGTTAAGTAATGAGAGGTGGATGATAACTTTTTAAAGAACTACTAGCACACTGTTGGAGTTCCATTTTCTCCCAATTTTCTTAAATTTTAGTTAAGAGAGCAATATAAGGCTATTGTCGGAGATGCTCTAAGTAGCAGTCAAGTATGTATTCACTGATAAGTTCACCCGCAACATAATCTGTATTTTCAGCCTACACTACTTTTTCTGCATTAAGTATGCTTGTTAAAACTGTGCTGAATGATGTCCAAAACATCAGCAGTCAGATTTTACCCGCAAGACTCCAAGAGAAAATTCTATTGAAACTTGGAGGCGTATTGGGAAGTCTTTCACCCCAAATGACGCTTATCGTTGATGAATACAATGGACCTGCGCTCAACCAAATTTATGAGTCATCTGAAGTTTACCTGCGCACTAAAATCATGCCTTCTGTTGGTCAGCTGAAGGCACTGACATCTCGCTCTCGATGGACAAAGGCGAAAAGATTGTTGATGTATTTGATGGGATTCAAGTCACATGGGAGATGATATCCATTGACACCCAGAAGACAAGCTCTGACTATGATGGCCTCTTCTCCTCTGAACACGGGGAACGCAAATCATTTGAGCTTAGATTTAACAGAAAAGACAAGGAAACTGTGTTGAGATCTTACCTAGCTCATGTTATGGAGAAAAGGAAAAGTATAAAAGAACAGAACCAAGTTGTAAAGATTTACTCACCTGGGAGCTTTCATGGAGACACTAAACTAGACCATCCTTCCACTTTTGACACTTTAGCATTGGATCCAACACTTAAGAAGGAAGTGATAGATGGCTTGGACAGGTTCGTTAAGAGAAGAGATTACTACCACAGAGTTGGCAAGGCATGGAAGCGTGATTATCTGCTATATGGCCCCCGGACACCGGTAAATCAAGCATGATTGCTGCCATGGCTAATTATCTAAAGTTTGACATATATGAATTGGAGCTCACAAGTATTCAACACAACGCAGAGCTCAAAAGAACCTTAATCTCCACTGCAAATCGATCTATCCTTGTTATTGAAGACATTGATTGCAGCATTAAGTTAAACAATCGACAAGATGAAAATTACAACCAGGATAACCAAAAGGTAAGTAAATATTTAAAATGAAAATTCATTGTATATTCTATTTACTTTCAAGTACCTGATACTTTATCTAAGAATTTTTTAGTACACTAGTATGGCATATTGATATTCATGACTTGACAGTTGACGTTGTCGGGGTTACTGAATTTCATTGACGGGCTTTGGTCAAGCTGTGGAGATGAAAGAATCATTGTGTTTACAACAAACCACAAAGATAGACTAGACCCTGCATTGTTGAGGCCTGGTCGCATGGACANTTTGGTCAAGCTGTGGAGATGAAAGAATCATTGTGTTTACAACAAACCACAAAGATAGACTAGACCCTGCATTGTTGAGGCCTGGCCGCATGGACATGCACATCCACATGTCATATTGTACTCCCAGTGCGTTTAAGATACTTGCTTCTAACTACCTGGGGATTAACAATCACGATTCATTCTTTGAGGTTGAGAAACTCATCACAGAGGTGGAGCAACTCCAGCAGAAATAGCAGAACAACTCATGAAGAGTGAAGAAGCAGATGTTTCCCTTGGGGGACTTGTCAGGTTCCTTCAAGACAAGAAGATTGCAAGTAGTGAATCAACTGCTGGAGGAAAAGTAGATGATGTGATTGTTGATGGAATAGTTACTGATGAGAAAATCACACAAAGAAACTGAGAAAAAGAGAGTGAAGAACACCAAGAAGAATAGGAGAAGTGGTAAGAAACAGAACCGAGGACCCTAATACTTGGATTATGGTGTACTAAACAGAACCGAGGACTCTAATACTTGGATTATGGTGTAAGAGAATTTTCTTCATGTACTGTTATGACTCTATGTTGAATACTGCATCTTATAGTAAATTGCATACTTTTATGATTAGAGGAATAAAACTTAAGCTAATTTCTAGCATAAAATCACCCAGCAATGCAATATATAAAACCTCTAAAAAAATGCAATAATATAAATGATCAGTGTAATAAAGATAAGGGTGATGATGAACATGTCAGAACTATGGGTGAAAATTGGAATCTAAAAAGTTGCCCACCATGGGGCTTGAACCCACGACTGGCAGTTTGAAGTTTATAAACAAATTCAACCAAGGTTAAACTTAAGAACTAGGCCGCACAAGGAGAGAAAATTTAACAAGAGAAATAGTAGATAAACATGACACAACAATAAACTGTATACACATTGCGTAGAACAAAAGGTAATATCAGCATGTAAGCTCAATCAATGCAGTTTAAAGAGAATGCAAATAGATATGGTATTAAATTGCACAATACATTCGACTCTCAGTTTGCATACACATTGATAAAAAAATGAAGATCAACAGGCTTAGAATAAAACAAAGATCACTGGTGGTTTTACTTAAATCGCCCACCGTGGGGCTCGAACCCACGACCACAAGGTTAAGAGCCTTGCGCTCTACCAACTGAGCTAGACGGGCTGGCTGGTGGTAATACTAAAATATTTATAACTAATCTGAAACTTCCCCAGAAAGGGATAATTTGCTAAACTGCAAGTGAAGGAAATTACAAGTGGCCAGAAAGGAAAAATACAAGTAACATATATTAACTACAGAAGAAGCGAGAAGATATTATGATGTCTATCTAAAGGCCTAAGAATGAGGAACTGAGATGTTTTCATATGCACAAGCAGCACATAATCTTAATATCTAACTTGAATTTCTTTACTTCATCAACAAGTCAGTGAAACCCAATTATATTCATCAAACAAACAAATTTATGTGAGAAAAGAAGAAATGAAAACAGGTATAAGAGAGAGAGCTCAGGAGTTGACTTAAGACCTCCTATTAGACGAGAGTTCGGAGTGGAGGTGAAGATAAATTCTGATGCTACTGGGATGATCCAAACTCATCTGATAGTCTCCCAATCACAACAACTTAATTCTTGTTCATCATCTCTTGACCTGGGCTTGGAATTTCAAGGTCAGGAGGCATCAAGAAAGATGATCTTCAAAATTTGAGTTTTTCTCCTCTTCTTCCTTCTGATCAATCATTCCAAGACATAGAGAATGTGTACATATATATAGATACCTTCAAATTCCAAGCCCACCTCCGTCTCTGAGTGACGCGTCTAGCCCCCAATTGTTCTTATCGCTGACAATTGCAAGACGACTCCGTTTCGCAACTTGCGATTTGCCAGAGCATTTCTGAGTCTCTGACCTTCCCTCTCCTCAGTAGTCATATAATTTTGCCCATTTGCATAAATTTAAATAATCAAATAAAAATCATTAATTTCAAATAAAAACTTTAAATGAGAGAAAATGGCCATCTAAATTAAAATACCCATTTTGCAATCTTATATCAGTAACTTATTTTTTAGGTATAATTTCGGGTCATATTTATCCGTAATTTGATTTGAAAATGAATAAATTTTATCCAGATTTATAATTGAAATTATTTTAATAAATTAATATTATAAATATTTTTCATAAATTATAATAAAAATAAGTAAGTTCATAATAACAATTGAATAAATTAAACTATTTCACGATGGCAATCATGAATCCGAAAGGACGTTGTTCTTTTCATATTTTCTAATCTTTTTAGTATTTTAATATTTGTCTAATATTATTAAATTTAAATAAAATTTAGGAAGTAACTAAATCACTTAGTAACCTCCTATAAAATTATTCGAGTGATCTTTTCGAGAGTTCAATGTTAATTTTTATAAGTAGTTATTTTTCCTAAAACTTCTATTTGTATAGAGCAAAAAGTTTGAAAAAAAATGTCATGTAATGATATTTTTTAGAACATTATTACTATACAGATAAGACAGAGTAAAAAAATTTCGGTACTTTAAATTATAAATCTTTTTCCAGATAATATTGTTTATTGAGATTAGGTGTTTCCTAAAGGAACTACCAGAATGAAAAATCATCTATCTCAGTGAAAATATTATTTGAGTAATTTTTATTCTTGCCTAATATTTTAAATATATTTTTTTTCCCGGTGTTCCATTTTATCTTTTTTTCGGAGAAAAATATTTTAAATACACTAGTAACTTCCCACAAACTATCAAATATATTTTATATATGGGAATACTAGTAAACAATTTTATTCAAGTCAAAACTTTAGCTTAAAGGCTGATTTATTTCGCCCAATGGCTATATGTATTTTATTTTGATCCGGGACACAAATTTATCGTATTTTGATCAAATAAAATACTTTCACTTATTAGAATGACTTGAAACTTTTTATGGGTCATTAGAATAATATAAAATAATATTATAATTTTTCTCATAATTTTCTGAGAACTTTTATTTTCAAGCCAGTTGGTCTGGTTCATATTTTATTCATTTTTCAGGAAAATATTCCGAAATTTTTTTTTCCGGACAGAAAATTATTTATAATGTTCCCATAAAAATAAAGGTATTATTTTCATATTTTTTATTCATTAATGAATTTTTCAGGGACTTGTCTTTCTTCTATAATAGTTGCAGGCACCAGTTTTGTTGGAAGATACTGACCTTCATTGATCCTATTCAAATAATCAGGGTCTGTTGCTTCTAGGAACATTAACATCTTCACCCTCCATGTAGGGTACTCAACTTTCTTCAAGATTGGAATTCTTATGCTCTCATACTTGTTTCTAGACATGATTTTATGATCTAACAGTTGAATTTAACTGCCTGCTCTGATACCAATTATTTTCCCAGATATATAATCTATTACAGAAGGGAGGTTGAATGTAATAGTACCAATTAATCGAAGAAGAACACAAGTATGTAAAAGTTGAATATTGTTTTGTATTAAAGATAATGAATAGATTACAAAACTCTTTCAAGAAGTTATTTGTTCTTAAGAGCTGCTAGGTTATGAAAGATATGACTTGTAAAGATACAATTAAGTTAACCTATTTCTGTGTTTATATAGACACAGTTACAATTCAATTACAAATCAAATTAAGAAAAGAACAACTTTAACAAGGAAATATACTTGCATTCGGATTCCTTCTCACTATCCTAATCAAACTCTGATTTGATTTGCTTCGCTTTCTTAACAAACTCTATCTTGTAAACTCTATCGGTTGTTAATCTCTGATTGGAGTATTCTCTGTTAGAGTAAACTCTGATTGAGTATTCTCTGATATAGTAAACTCTGACCGATAGCTCCTTATTCTCTGATGACGTCAGCATAAATTCTGATTAATATTCTCTGACAATCATCTGTATTTGTATTCCTAACAACCTTTTTGTTAGCTCCGAAATCTTTCCGTCTTTGCTCTGTCTTCTGTCATTCTAAAATAATTCTAAATTAATTAATCCTTTAATTAATTTAAGAAATAAATTAATTCTAAGTGAATTAATTTACTAATTAAATTAACTAATTAATTTAATTAATTAATAGATAATTAAATTAAAGTCCTGGCAATAAGACCATTGTTGCTGTAGATCAAATTCTCATGTTCTTCAACAATAACCTTTTTAACCACTTGAACTTTTTGATGACGAATCTTCACTGACATTGTTGACATCCTGTGCACTGGTCTGGTTCACGGATGATTAACTACAATGTTGATTCTCATTTCTGCTGTAATGGTCTTTATGTTTTCTCTTGGCTTTTTATCATTTTTCTCTATATTCTTCTTTTGGAATCTTTCTGTAGTAGGCACTTAAAATCTTTTGTATTTTCTAAACTCCTTGAGATACTACTCATTTATTTTACACCGACGCTTGATCATATAAATAAACTTCTTTCAGTGTTGAGTAGCAGTCTTGTCAGACTTTTTCTGATATTTTGATTCTTCGTGTCTAGTTGACATTCTTCGTCTCGATTCCGTATTCAATATTTATTATTTACTTTTTTTTCTTATCTGAGTTGAGTTATCATCTACTTATTACAAATAGGACTAGTCATATGACTTTCAGTAATATAAACTAATAACTATTAATATATTTTTAAATTTAATCAATTTATATATGAGAAAATTATATTGAATTAATTTTTAATAACTGAGGATTACTGTTACATATTTTTATAATTAAAAGTCATTTATATTTTTGAAAGAATGTTATTACACAAGTTAAATTGTCATAACACACGTTAAGAATTAATATGGTGTAATATGTTTGATTCAATAAATAACATGTCATATATTATTATAAAAAAGTAAATCTATTAACTTAATTTAACGTTTAAATCTCATTAGCAATATTGTAACATCTATTATTTATTAAGGCAAGGTTTAAATTATATATATTATATAATTATTTAAAAATTTCAATTAATACTATACTACTGAAAATCTAATAAAATATAAAAACACTTATTCTTGAGATTTATATATTAATAATATTATTTATATTTAATTCGATTGATGTAAAAATATATAAAAATTTTAATAATTTTAAAATAAATATTTTAATTAATAAAACAAAATAGCGGTGTATCGCACGATTAAAATCTAACAATATTAACTTATTAAGTAGATGGAGAGAGTTTTGACCTGGCACCTTTATTTTTTAATTTATCATCACATAATAAAGTCTTGAGACCCGATCATATTATCAACCCGACCCGTATTATGAATGAGTACAACTTGCTTGTCGGTCAATTTGCTTGATTTAATTTGCTTTGCTTGCATGATTACAATTTGAGTTAAATTTGAGATTGGATTGAATAAATTAATTGAATTTTAAATCGAGTCTTGAAATTTTGTATATTCTTGGAAAAAATAGGTTAAAATGCTCAAATATTTAAATTAACTTATTAAATATAAAAAGAAACTCAAATTTAATAAATTTGATTTGGGTAAATGTAATATCATAATATTTTATTACTATTATTATTATTATTATTATTATTAGATTTAGTTTAATATTATAATTTTAACACTAATTTCTTTATCTTAAAAATATATATACTATTATGCACTATTTTATAATGAGATATGATATATTTATATATACTATTATGCAATTAATTCAAATAAATTTTTGTAAGAGAAATAATATTATATAAAAATATAAATTATAATAATTAACATAAAACTTAACTAAAATCTACTGAACAACAAATAATATAAGAAACAGTAATTATTTTACCTATTTAATAATTTAAGAAATTTTAATATAATATTTGAATTTCATTAATCTTATTGTTTATATAGATTATTTATAAATATATAAAAATTATAAAAAAAGATCAAGATACATAAGTTATAATGTAAAAAATATGAAAGATATGAGAAAAATAATTATTTTATCATAAATGAATAATAAAATAAATAGAAAAAAGAATATAGCCCATGAGTTATTTGTGGAGATTGATAATGAATTCCATAAAATAATTAAAATGGTTTTTTAGTTCAATGATTATGGTTGTAGAGTTTATTTCATTTCAAGTTAAATGTTATAGTTTCAATCCTCAAATAATATTTTTTGTAAAAAATAGTTGATAATTACATTTTTATTATTGTATGTTTTGCATCGCATAGACGCATACTGAACATTTAATAAGCGTTTTTTTGTAGTATATAAAGTAATTTACGGTGATACTTTTGTTATTATGTTCTGCTTTTATGTTGTATTCATAGGTCATCGGGTAAAAATCAATAGTGGAATGAATACAACTTGTGTAAAATTCTTCTAAACTCGTCGCAAAAAATTTATAATTTCGACAAAAAATATTAAGCCACCAACATGTGCAGATTATGTTTATATTACGCCCATGCATAAACTTGAGTAATTTTCATACATGACTATAATTCGATCATTAGTTCATTTTAAAGAAACATCTGTCAGGTATTCAGGTAGATTACAATGAAACACAGCAAACAAACTAGCTTAAAATCATGATTTAACAAATAAATAGATCTCATATATTATTTTGTTAATTGTTAATACATACAATATTTGTATAGGTTAACTAAAATTATAATACATGAGAGACTCGATTAAAGGGTAAGATATAATTAATTATAACCTTATTTATAAATAAACCGAGCGAATTAAACTCTCATGATTCCCTCGTACATGTTTGAAAAATGTAGAGAGGCTAGAGAGAATGATGCTAAAGTTTACATATATTACATATTATATATAGTAATCATCATTTTCCTTAGATGAGGAAAGTTGCAAGTCCGGCAATTATAATTCCGGCAAAAGTAGAGACTTCTAGTGAGGAAGCGCTGCTGGGTGCTTCTGCAGGGGTAGCGCCCAATGCTGCACCTGCTTCGCCTGATGCACCCGCTGCACCTGGAGCTTCAGCAGCCGGTGCAGCCGCAGTTTTGTCGGTCGCGGTTTTCTCAGCTGCAGGTTTTTCAGCTGCAGCACCCGCCGCGGACACGGTAGAAGCCATGCCAACCATGAATAAAACAACCAGGGCAGCAATAACGACAATTTGACGTGCCATTTTAGTTTTTAGCTAGCTAGTAATAATTTTAAAAATGTGAAGTTTCGAAATATAATGAAATGGATAGAGTAATGTATTGGCTGAATGTGAAATTGAATAGGCAGAGTGAATGTATATATAGGTGGATAGAACAATCAAGGAATGAAATGACTTGTGTAGCGCAAATTCGGGAATGAATGATTAACGAAGTCTAAGGGAAGCCATGCATTACAATACTATTATATATTTATGTTGTATGTTAACGCTTCATTGTTTGTGGATTATGTTCTTCGATCTCCTCATTTCCAATTTTAGGCATATATTGTAGTTTTTGTTATACTATATTTCTCTCCTTTAATCTCTCTAACTAGCCCTAAACCCGTGCGAAGCACGGGCAGCTCTAGTACAAGTTTTATATGTGATTATGTTTTTTTTAAGTAAACACATTCTTCGTGTGAATAACTTTATATCCTCTAAATTGATCGACAAGTATAATAGATGAAGTGGTTTCCTTTCCGGTTTATTTAAATGTGCAAGGCAAGAACATATTATAGACATAGTTTGGTACCACGAGACCTTTGTTATCTCTGTATGTTGTTCTATTAATGCACAACATTCCTACGTAATGAAAATAACTTTCTCGTCTGTCTCTTTATTCACTTTTCTTATTATTATCGCAATTGCTCATCGAGTCTATATCACCACCTTGCAGGATAACAATAATGGTTGATTTTTAAAATACAAAAAAAATACTCCACAATCTTAATTGAATACACCCCTTAAGACTTGATAGCTCCAATCTAGTAGGTAAAATTAAAAGTCAAATAAATAACGAAAATAAAAGATTTGATTTATAATTTTGATTGTTTTGAACATCCACATGTATAATGCAAAAAGCTTGTATTCACAATTACTCTAAGCAAACCAGTTTCCTCGCAAGAAAATTAGCTTTTAAATTTCCTTTCACTAAAAATATGTATACTTTGCATCATCAATAAAAAAACATCATACAAAAACAAAAATGTAATAAATTTATTTTATCATATATATATTGCCAGAATTATTTTTGTAATGTACCTTAACTCGGTGAGTATCAAAATTCTAATCATAAACTCAGTGAAATAAATTGAATAACATGACAATACAGATTGCCTTTCAAACCTAATTTGACTATAATACAAAAGTAATCTGATTTGATTATAGGGGAGTAGTGAACGCTATAGTGCTAGTGTTATCATATAGTATTTTTTTTAATTTAATGTCATGTTAATAGAACGAAAGCTTTAGATCATACTATACAATCATCTGGTCCTTAGATATTGAAGTCATAGATTTTGTATGCTCTGAATTTCAAACCTCAACTCGTAATATTTAACATTTCACTAAAACTTTGGGTTACAAATGACTGTATAACCTTGTTTCACCTAGGCAACACCCAATATTCACTTCTCTAGCTTTTGCTTTCTCTATAGTCACTCATACTTTGGCTTGTTTATTGAGGTTCTTGCTTTGAATTTTTCAAAATATAGAACTTGAGGTCATTGCTTAAGACTGCCGTAGAACTCAGAGATGCCTGCAACAGGTGCCGAGCCTGCGCAAAATTGGATTAAATAGTGTCAACTGAGATATATGTTTTCAATATATGGTTGTATTTTAGCTTCTTCCATTACCTCGTTCCTGCCAATGTTGATCACCTGTTCTTCAATACCACTAGGAGGCACTTTCAGTCTACGAAAAAATGTGAAACAAGACATCGATGATAATGAGGGCAACAACCAAGTCATCTACTACCATAAACTTAGCTGGCCCTCGTACAAATCTTCCTAGCTTTATAGTTAGAATTTCATCGGTCAATTTTTTTTATGTGCCTGTGCAGAATCCAAGGTAAGATTGTAAATGTATATTCCACTGAAAATACTTATTCTTTTCAAAAATTAATTTGATGTTTCTTCCTCAAGTGGGAATATATGGTCAGAACAAAAATAGTGAGACAACAATTTTAGATAAAGTAACATATATTTCGGTTGCTGTCTTTCCAAATATTCAACAACATTCAACCTCAATACACTCTGATGGATGCAATACTTAATGATTCATGATATTTAGTCAATAGACTTACGATTTTTCCTATAGGAACAGTGAGAATACTGAAAATGAAGTCTATAAAATCTTCTGAGCTACGAGTCAATAATATCTTGTTGGTCGACTTCTGCACATATAAATACTTGGTCTGCAAAAGATCAATGGCAATACCTTGAAAGTAGAAATAAGAGAGAAGACCTTTGCAACAGGTTTTGGGGGAGTTTTAGCAATAAAGAAAATCTGCAATTAATGTGATTGATGTTAGAAATTATAATGCAGTCTTGTTTCGAGTTCAGTTCCACATTATGTTAGTCATCACCACCAGGACGAAGAAAATTAGTAGATGCTCTGTTTTCGAAAAAAAATTATGAATTAGGGTAGATAACGAAAACTCATTTGGGCTTATCCCTTCTAGTTCAAGCCTCCAAGACATGTGAACATATATAAATAAATTCAAGGTAGCTAATATTTTTACTTCTTTATGAATTATGAAGAAAAAGAATCATGTGCAATCATCTTGCTCAATCTAATAGCTGGATAGCATTTGGTTGTGCAGATGGGCTGCATTGCAAGCACTTTCTTATTAAATTTTTAGCATCGGTAGATAGATGATTAGAAATTTTAGTAAAATCTTTCCAATTCCAATTTAACAAAACTTTTGTGATAAAACCTACAAAAATAACTACCAATTTGTAAACACTGTGCTTATAAACAATACAACAGGATACAATACATTCACATTGCTTATTTACATTAAGTTTTCATGATTATATCAAATCTTCTTAATAGAATATTTCGACCCTATTTTTTTCTAATTTAGTTTCTCCAAGATCAAAAAAGGACAATCATAATTTGACTGTTAATTCTATACACTGCAACTAACAGAGAAGAAATGCAAAAAATAACTAAAAGACACTTGCATATATATTATAATGAAAATTATGATGAGATGAGTTAAAAGTTAAAAATGCAGAATAAAGACCTCTATTATAAATATATTAGTATACCTTCCCGAATAGATTAAGCTTACTTGCATTAGCAACATAGAACTCATGGCATGAAATAGATAGAAGATTCTGTGCATAAACCAGTAGATCCTTTTCAAGCTGTTTTTTGCTGTTTTTTCCATTGGAGTGGAATTATGGATTACTGGAAGAGTTTACAGACATTATCTAAATGTATTAAATGGATGTTTTATATTATATTTATTGAATTATTCTCGATACCTTAACGGTGTTGGATAAAAACTTGACTAACTGCGGAATAAAAATGTGGGGGGGGG
>QRFB01006281.1:0-16824 GCA_008931105.1 Oenanthe javanica | reverse complement strand
GTTAATAGAACGAAAGCTTTAGATCATACTATACAATCATCTGGTCCTTAGATATTGAAGTCATAGATTTTGTATGCTCTGAATTTCAAACCTCAACTCGTAATATTTAACATTTCACTAAAACTTTGGGTTACAAATGACTGTATAACCTTGTTTCACCTAGGCAACACCCAATATTCACTTCTCTAGCTTTTGCTTTCTCTATAGTCACTCATACTTTGGCTTGTTTATTGAGGTTCTTGCTTTGAATTTTTCAAAATATAGAACTTGAGGTCATTGCTTAAGACTGCCGTAGAACTCAGAGATGCCTGCAACAGGTGCCGAGCCTGCGCAAAATTGGATTAAATAGTGTCAACTGAGATATATGTTTTCAATATATGGTTGTATTTTAGCTTCTTCCATTACCTCGTTCCTGCCAATGTTGATCACCTGTTCTTCAATACCACTAGGAGGCACTTTCAGTCTACGAAAAAATGTGAAACAAGACATCGATGATAATGAGGGCAACAACCAAGTCATCTACTACCATAAACTTAGCTGGCCCTCGTACAAATCTTCCTAGCTTTATAGTTAGAATTTCATCGGTCAATTTTTTTTATGTGCCTGTGCAGAATCCAAGGTAAGATTGTAAATGTATATTCCACTGAAAATACTTATTCTTTTCAAAAATTAATTTGATGTTTCTTCCTCAAGTGGGAATATATGGTCAGAACAAAAATAGTGAGACAACAATTTTAGATAAAGTAACATATATTTCGGTTGCTGTCTTTCCAAATATTCAACAACATTCAACCTCAATACACTCTGATGGATGCAATACTTAATGATTCATGATATTTAGTCAATAGACTTACGATTTTTCCTATAGGAACAGTGAGAATACTGAAAATGAAGTCTATAAAATCTTCTGAGCTACGAGTCAATAATATCTTGTTGGTCGACTTCTGCACATATAAATACTTGGTCTGCAAAAGATCAATGGCAATACCTTGAAAGTAGAAATAAGAGAGAAGACCTTTGCAACAGGTTTTGGGGGAGTTTTAGCAATAAAGAAAATCTGCAATTAATGTGATTGATGTTAGAAATTATAATGCAGTCTTGTTTCGAGTTCAGTTCCACATTATGTTAGTCATCACCACCAGGACGAAGAAAATTAGTAGATGCTCTGTTTTCGAAAAAAAATTATGAATTAGGGTAGATAACGAAAACTCATTTGGGCTTATCCCTTCTAGTTCAAGCCTCCAAGACATGTGAACATATATAAATAAATTCAAGGTAGCTAATATTTTTACTTCTTTATGAATTATGAAGAAAAAGAATCATGTGCAATCATCTTGCTCAATCTAATAGCTGGATAGCATTTGGTTGTGCAGATGGGCTGCATTGCAAGCACTTTCTTATTAAATTTTTAGCATCGGTAGATAGATGATTAGAAATTTTAGTAAAATCTTTCCAATTCCAATTTAACAAAACTTTTGTGATAAAACCTACAAAAATAACTACCAATTTGNAAAATTAATTTGATGTTTCTTCCTCAAGTGGGAATATATGGTCAGAACAAAAATAGTGAGACAACAATTTTAGATAAAGTAACATATATTTCGGTTGCTGTCTTTCCAAATATTCAACAACATTCAACCTCAATACACTCTGATGGATGCAATACTTAATGATTCATGATATTTAGTCAATAGACTTACGATTTTTCCTATAGGAACAGTGAGAATACTGAAAATGAAGTCTATAAAATCTTCTGAGCTATGAGTCAATAATATCTTGTTGGTCGACCTCTGCACATATAAATACTTANTCAATAGACTTACGATTTTTCCTATAGGAACAGTGAGAATACTGAAAATGAAGTCTATAAAATCTTCTGAGCTACGAGTCAATAATATCTTGTTGGTCGACTTCTGCACATATAAATACTTGGTCTGCAAAAGATCAATGGCAATACCTTGAAAGTAGAAATAAGAGAGAAGACCTTTGCAACAGGTTTTGGGGGAGTTTTAGCAATAAAGAAAATCTGCAATTAATGTGATTGATGTTAGAAATTATAATGCAGTCTTGTTTCGAGTTCAGTTCCACATTATGTTAGTCATCACCACCAGGACGAAGAAAATTAGTAGATGCTCTGTTTTCGAAAAAAAATTATGAATTAGGGTAGATAACGAAAACTCATTTGGGCTTATCCCTTCTAGTTCAAGCCTCCAAGACATGTGAACATATATAAATAAATTCAAGGTAGCTAATATTTTTACTTCTTTATGAATTATGAAGAAAAAGAATCATGTGCAATCATCTTGCTCAATCTAATAGCTGGATAGCATTTGGTTGTGCAGATGGGCTGCATTGCAAGCACTTTCTTATTAAATTTTTAGCATCGGTAGATAGATGATTAGAAATTTTAGTAAAATCTTTCCAATTCCAATTTAACAAAACTTTTGTGATAAAACCTACAAAAATAACTACCAATTTGTAAACACTGTGCTTATAAACAATACAACAGGATACAATACATTCACATTGCTTATTTACATTAAGTTTTCATGATTATATCAAATCTTCTTAATAGAATATTTCGACCCTATTTTTTTCTAATTTAGTTTCTCCAAGATCAAAAAAGGACAATCATAATTTGACTGTTAATTCTATACACTGCAACTAACAGAGAAGAAATGCAAAAAATAACTAAAAGACACTTGCATATATATTATAATGAAAATTATGATGAGATGAGTTAAAAGTTAAAAATGCAGAATAAAGACCTCTATTATAAATATATTAGTATACCTTCCCGAATAGATTAAGCTTACTTGCATTAGCAACATAGAACTCATGGCATGAAATAGATAGAAGATTCTGTGCATAAACCAGTAGATCCTTTTCAAGCTGTTTTTTGCTGTTTTTTCCATTGGAGTGGAATTATGGATTACTGGAAGAGTTTACAGACATTATCTAAATGTATTAAATGGATGTTTTATATTATATTTATTGAATTATTCTCGANTAGCAATAAAGAAAATCTGCAATTAATGTGATTGATGTTAGAAATTATAATGCAGTCTTGTTTCAAGTTCAGTTCCACATTATGTTAGTCATCACCACCAGGACGNCCATATTTGTGGAGTCATGTAATCAACGACGGGGCTGCTGACACATGTACAAAACTCTGGAGACGCAACTTGTGCAGTATTCTGCGGAGGCATATAATTATAGTCTGAAACACCTTCAGTTGGACCTCCAAACATTCACTTCCCTTTTCGAACCTACCAGCATGTATATTGCTTTCTTGGGAAACAGGCTACTGGTAAGCGGTGGAAGAAGNAAGCCTCCAAGACATGTGAACATATATAAATAAATTCAAGGTAGCTAATATTTTTACTTCTTTACGAATTATGAAGAAAAAGAATCATGTGCAATCATCTTGCTCAATCTAATAGCCGGATAGCAATTGGTTGTGCAGATGGGTTGCATTGCAAGCACTCTCTTATTAAATTTTTAGCATCGGTAGATAGATGATTAGAAATTTTAGTAAAATCTTTCCAATTCCAGTTTAACAAAACTTTTGTGATAAAACCTACAAAAATAACTACCAATTTTTAAACACTGTGCTTATAAACAATACAACAGGATACAATACATTCACATTGCTTATTTACATTAAGTTTTCATGATTATATCAAATCTTCTTAATAGAATATTTCGACCCTATTTTTTTCTAATTTAGTTTCTCCAAGATCAAAAAAGGACAATCATAATTTGACTGTTAATTCTATACACTGCAACTAACAGAGAAGAAATGCAAAAAATAACTAAAAGACACTTGCATATATATTATAGGAATTATGGATTACTGGAAGAGTTTACAGACATTATCTAAATGTATTAAATGGATGTTTTTTATTATATTTATTGAATTATTCTCGATACCTTAACGGTGTTGGATAAAAACTTGACTAACTACCGAATAAAAATGTGGGGGGGGGTAAAATTCAGCCATTAAATTTAGAATAATAATGTTTACCTACTTAAATATGAATTCAGCTAAATGATGCTGCCTAACAAAAAGCACACAAAATAAATGAAAGGACAAAAGGTCATATCAATATGATCTTCATTTACAGCATGATAAGAAAGCACTCACCTTGGCATGCTTGAGGACCAGCAGTATACTCACTACCGATTTAGAGTCTTCAGGAGGTTGCTATTGCCATAGCCATATTTGTGGAGTCATGTAATCAACGACGGGGCTGCTGACCCATGTACAAAACTCTGGAGATGCAACTTGTGCAGTATTCTGCGGAGGCATATAATTATAGTCTGAAACACCTTCAGTTGGACCTCCAAACATTCACTTCCCTTTTCGAACCTACCAGCATGTATATTGCTTTCTTGGGAAACAGGCTACTGGTAAGCGGTGGAAGAAGGGGGTTCATAGAAAACTTTGCCTGAAATCCAAAGAGAAATAACTGCGATAAAGATTCAACTCATTCACATAATTTATCAAATAAATAGTGGCACCGCATTTGACAGTGGTTTATTTCCGTTTTTTATGCAACGGGTGGAGTGGTTCATGCTGATGGTATTATAAAAAGCCGCCGATTCCTTATCACCCCTTTTATTCTTCTCACATGCATTTGACGGGGTTATTAGCATTGGAGCAATGTGAATGATTAGAAGCAGCAGAAGAGTTGCAGTCATGATATTAAAATATATACATAGTAGAGACAAAAGAGATAATGTTATACATAGTAATAGACACAGAGGTAATGTTGTGATGGTAAACAAATCTGTCATGTCACTGACCTGCTGATGACACGGAATAAATTCTCAGGATACCCCTTGTTGCAGTATTTATATATATAATAGCTGTAATAGTTCATGCACAATTTTGAGTCTGACAAGCATAGCCCTCCGATACTTGTGGCCACATTGCAACACAAAGTGTTTGACACCTTGAACCATGATCACAATCAATCCCCATGATGTGTTCACGTGAGGATGCAATAAACAAGCCTTGGACCTCTGGATGATTGAATATATATCTATGTTTTAATCCTACAACAATCTTTATACTATTAGAATGGTTACCATAAGCAGCAGGACGTTATGGATTAAATCCCACACTGCATCATAAGTATCTGCAAATGCTAGTTCTGCACCGGAGAGGTTTCGATCCAGAGTAGGCATCAGCTTCTATCTCCTGAGTCAAACTGAAGCCCCCATTCATTGACTTGCTTCAAGCATAGCCCACGTTTTGATTTCACCCCTTGGGAAGGTACGCACCCGAGGGGACCAAGCCCGTGATACCAACTTAGTGACAAACTGTAGTTTGTATTTTCAAATGCTAAGAATACCTTGGAGTTTTACCGTAAATTGTTAGCCTAAAGTTGATATTAGAAGTCCTATAAATTTATTGTGAGTATACTGTTGACCATCAGCTAAGAAGGGTTGCAGTATTGCGGATAATTGTTGACATAGTCATTGCTAACTAAAATGAACCATGAGATTTGTTACAAGTTAGTATCGTAAGACATAAGAAGAAAAGTTATGATTTTATGTATACCAATTCCAATACAGAATATTGCTTCACTATAAAGCTTTTCTGCAGCATCTAATCCAATTTTTCGATTCATTGCTTCCTTTGTCTTGTTAAAGTTGTTAAAGCTGTCTATCTGATCGCCAAATGATAATCTCTCAATCTGTAACAAACATAAGCACAAGTTATTACTTGATATGCACATAGTATTGTATCGAATGATTATGTAAGAAAAATGCTAAAAACAAAGTAGAGTCGAGTGCTATTAAGAATTCCGGCTCCACCAGATGCATAGGTAATCCCTTTCAAAATTGTATCGTCATTCAATGACAATGAAAGAAAAGGCAGTGGTGACTCTGCTTTGTTTTTCTTTGTTGGAATTGGTATAAATAAAATCATAACTTTTCTGCTTCAGAGGGTCAACGATAAATGCTAATTCATCTGCCTTAGATTCAATATAAACTATTTTACACACATATCTTCATTGTGTGTATAAATAAAAACGGGATGGATGATAATACACACAATGAAGATATGTGTGTAAAACAGAGTACATTGATGAAGCCGCCTCTGAATGCTGATTCATCTGCCTTAGATTTTACAGACGTGGAGGGCGGAAACGTCTCTTGGCAGGAGAAGAGACAAATATACAGAGTACATAATATACGATGTATTGATCAGTGACACGTGGCTGCTAACCGGATGCTTAGCTGGAATAAAATGTCTCAATTTGCTCTATTAATCAATTACTCTCTACTCCACTTAAGAGTTTAGAGTAACATAAACACTTACAATACATGATGTTTCAATAATCCGACCATGAAATCACTGGTTAAGTAATTTTATTACTCGTGTGAATTGCTCGCAAAGTTTTTTTAAAAATGGGCCAAATCAATAAAACAGATTAGCGAGCCAATCTAGATGGGGAAAAACTCAGCTTGGGATACTACAATTTCAGCAAACAAAATCCATGTTTAATAGACATACAGTAGCTTGACATCTCGGTGGATTTGTATTTTGTTAATTGGCTGATGAGACATGCTGCCGGACCATATTACAATAAGAAGATTTTCGACATAAAACTCTCGCAAATTTTTTTTCGTGTATTCACTGAGGGCGAGGGCCGCTCATAGCAAGTGTAGTTCACCAGTTCCACCGAATGCTCCTATCGAACAATCGCAGTCCATAACCCCAACATCATCCATCTCCGAAACTTTAGCTCTGATACTACTTCTTGGGTCATAAGTAAATCTTAACTTCGCGATAATATGATATTTGTCCGTTTTGAGTCGAACTCGTACAAATTTGGATTTTTGCATACCCTAAAAAACTTCATATCACGATTGGGTAGTTCAAGTAATAGAGGTTTATCCTCTGTCATTTCAGGTCTCATATTTGACTCCGACTTATTCTAAAAATTTCTTATAACATATATTAATTTATAAGGCTATTAATTAAATTATTAAAAAAAAGACTTCATATTAATGAAGTTAATTGACTACTTATATATATACGAGTATTTTCTCTTGTTTACTCGATATGCTATTTAGATTGATATCACCCAACAGTACGTATTTTAAAATATTTTTTTCGCCAAAATGACTGTTANGCAAAGTTTTTTTAAAAATGGGCCAAATCAATAAAACAGATTAGCGAGCCAATCTAGATGGGGACAAACTCAGCTTGGGATACTATAATTTCAGCGAACAAAATCCATGTTTAATAGACATACAGTAGCTTGACATCTCGGTGGATTTGTATTTTGTTAATTGGCTGATGAGACATGCTGCCGGACCATATTACAATAAGAAGATTTTCGTGTAGCATGAGGACTACTTATATATATATACACGAGTATTTTCTCTTGTTTACTCGATATGCTATTTAGATTGATATCACCCAACAGTACGTATTTTAAAATAATTTTTTAGTCAAAATGACTGTTGNCTTATATATATACGAGTATTTTCTCTTGTTTACTCGATATGCTATTTAGATTGATATCACCCAACAGTACGTATTTTAAAATATTTTTTTCGCCAAAATGACTGTTAATTTAAAACGGACGGAGTAAATAGGATTTGAATTTTGCGGGATCATTAATTTATGGATTTTTTTACAAGAAATTTATCGATTTTTATTTATAAAGTACATGTAGAACTTATATATGGATGTTGTCGAAGTACAACAAGAAGCATATACATATCCGTCAATCCAACCAATCTGAGTACCTCACATATGCGTCTCTCTCTCTCCCCCTCACTAATGCGCACGTTAGCTGTCTCCATTAATAATACATACATACACATATACACCATGCATTTATACTTCCTTTATCCCACACCAATTACACACACTTAAACCTCTGTCACTAGCTCCTGCACCCCTATATACGCCACCTATACACACATATTTTTTGTATGTATGGTGTACCAGTGCTGCTGCTCCTGCAGCCTATACTGATTACTGATCAACTCCTCACTTAATTTTATTTATTAGATCTACAACTACCCAACCTATACTTACATCTCCCTGTATCTATCTATCTATCTATCTATCTCTGTATCCACATATAAATCTATGACATTGATCTATAATTCGTGATCTGCTCGATCACTTAATCAATTGAATTGCGAAACGACGTCGTTTGAGAGATCGCTAAACGTTGCGAAACGACGTCGTTTGAGGAATGAATCCGTTGTGCTGTATTGCTCCGGTGTCGATTGATCGAGATCGGAGCGATAATCCGGTGGTAGTGAAAGCGCAATCGCAATTAGGATTCGAGTCGAGGAATGTGAGATTAGGGTTGAATCAGGTTTCGTCGATTAGTGGTGTTGATTTTAGTGAATCGAATTGCGAAATTGAGGAGAGTGATGTGTTTAGGGAGAGTGGTAAGAGTGTGGGAGGGATATTGTATAAGTGGGTGAATTATGGCAAGGGGTGGAGGCCTAGATGGTTTGTGTTGAGTGAAGATGGAGTCTTGTCGTATTATAAAATTCACGGTCCCGATAAGATTTGTGTCATGGGGAGTTTGAGGGGAGGGAAAGGGGGTGTTAAAGTGATTGGGGATGATTCTTTGAGGTATATGAAGAGGAAAGGGAGTCAAAGTTATAGACTTGGGAATGGGATGGGGGGTAATAAGCTGTGGAAACCGTTTGGGGAGATCCATTTGAAGGTTGGTATAATCCAATGTATTTGTTTTATGCGTAGTGTGTGTGTGTTGCAAGTTTGTTATGCAAAATGGTTCCTTTTGTTTGGATTTAGGTATTTGCGATTACTTGGTGTAGTGGAATTTGAGTAACGTATAGTTAGTTTTCCGCATTTTATGCCAGTATTTGTTCAATGTGTTTGAAATGAAATGAAAATAGGAATTTTGTGAAGTTTAGGCCCCTTAGCGACCCTGTTTTGGTTTCATATGCATGCATTTTTCTTTGTATAGTAGTATATTGATTTTTTTTCGATTTCATATATTTGAATGTGTTGCTAACTGAGAGGACAATAGGAATCTCATGTAAATTTACGGCCCTGATTGAAGAAATTAAGGGGGGGGGGTAAATGTCAGAGTGGAAAGGGATAGAACTTAGAATAAATGCACAACGGAGTAGAATCAGAAGTAGACTTGTTGTTATAACATACTCTGATTTCTTGGGTTTTCATGATATAACTGCATACTACATTATTTTCCTGTAGGTTTCTTCTGTGCGTGCTAGTAAGTCCGATGATAAAAGGTTGACTATATTTACTGGAACCAAAACTCTACATTTACGCTGTGTATCTAGAGAGGATAGAGCTTCATGGATTGAAGCACTTTTGGCTGTCAAAGGTCAGTTTCCTAGACTGCTGACAAGCAGTGATCTTGCACCTTCTGAAAATATTGTTGTTTCTACGGAGAAGCTACGAACAAGATTAGTGCAAGAAGACATTGGTGAGGCTGTCATAAAAGATTGTGAATCTATTATGCTCAATGAAGTATCCATGCTACAAAATCAGTTACAGGATCTTCAACTTAAGCATATTATGCTGCTTGATACGCTCAGGCAACTAGAGGTACCTGTCTTCCATTTACTATCGTACACTTTTCATACTCTACGTAACATAAGGCATATTTTGTATGAATTACATCGTGTTCCCGTCTAGCATTGTGGTAGATATGCTTCCCAGCACAATATTACATGTATGTATCCAGTCATAAATAATATATTGGAAGATGTTAATTGGATTTTGAGCTAGTTTATACATAGGTCGTTTTTCTAGAATCTGATGTATTCAGTATGGCATCCTCAAATGACAATAGATCAAAAACCCCTCAACACGTGTCTGCTTATATATTACATTTTAAACTGAACTTTGNAATAATATATTGGAAGATGTTAATTGGATTTTGAGCTAGTTTATACATAGGTCGTTTTTCTAGAATCTGATGTATTCAGTATGGTATCCTCAAATGACAATAGATCAAAAACCCCTCAACACGTGTCTGCTTATATATTACATTTTAAACTGAACTTTGTGTGTGTGTGTGTGTGTATTTATGTATGTATATCTGTTTATTTTAATATATTTATCTAATAAATATAATTGATACCGAATCCTCCCATGTTATAATAGCTTAACTTAGTTGTGCATAGGCATTGGACACTTTTTTTCNATACCGAATCCTCCCATGTTATAATAGCTTAACTTAGTTGTGCATAGGCATTGGACACTTTTTTTCATTCTTGTTTTTAATATTAACATGATAAGGCGAGTAAAAAATAAATAACTTTGATATGCATATATTACTATTTGAAGTTCGTTAATCGGCATCTTAGCCTACAAAGATTAGACTTTGTTAAGAGGTTTTGTGCAATTAAATCATTTTTAGGCTTCATGGAGACTGTGAGCGGTAAAGTTCCAATCTTATCTAGTACTCCCTCTGTCTCATCCAATTCTTTACATTTTCCTTTTTTGGATTTCCACCCAATTCTTTATATTTCAAAACTTTCTAAAAATAGTAAACTTTTATATCATAAAATTTACTCTCACCCACTACTTTCCTTCAANACATTTTAAACTGAACTTTGTGTGTGTGTGTGTGTATTTATGTATGTATATCTGTTTATTTTAATATATTTATCTAATAAATATAATTGATACCGAATCCTCCCATGTTATAATAGCTTAACTTAGTTGTGCATAGGCATTGGACACTTTTTTTCATTCTTGTTTTTAATATTAACATGATAAGGCGAGTAAAAAATAAATAACTTTGATATGCATATATTACTATTTGAAGTTCGTTAATCGGCATCTTAGCCTACAAAGATTAGACTTTGTTAAGAGGTTTTGTGCAATTAAATCATTTTTAGGCTTCATGGAGACTGTGAGCGGTAAAGTTCCAATCTTATCTAGTACTCCCTCTGTCTCATCCAATTCTTTACATTTTCCTTTTTTGGATTTCCACCCAATTCTTTACATTTCAAAACTTTCTAAAAATAGTAAACTTTTATATCATAAAATTTACTCTCACCCACTACTTTCCTTCAACTTTTCAAATCTATCAATTAAATATCAATTAACCCCACCACTTTACTCATTTTTCCTTCTCTTTCATCCACTTTTCCTTCTCTTTCATAGTACTTTATATAATTTTCTTAACCTCCGTGCCCAAACCAAATGTAAACAATTGGGTGGGACGGAGGGAGTATCATTTTGGAACGGATGATTAGGATTGCAAAACTTTCCATGTTGCCTGGAAATGCTTTTATTTTGTTTATTCCAGTGAAATTAAAGATCTAAATCTGTATGAATAAATTTATTGATAGATTCTTACGCATACTTTGAATTTCAGTTTATTATTTTGACTTGTTCTTGTTGTCAACTCTGCCATATTGGAATCCTTGTTAGAAGAAGATGACTTGTGTTCTAATGCACTTGTGATATAGATTGTCATACTCATTTCTAAATTAATTAATTTGAGTGATTAGTGATTACCTTCTTTACCACTGTTTCAGACAGAAAAAATTGAGCTGGAGACAACTGTAATTGATGAAACCAAAGAACGAGATTCATGTTGTGGACAGGGGAACAGAAGATGTAGTGGTTAGTTGAAGTTCTACATATCTATGTTTACCAGTCTATTATGTTTATATGTGCCTCCCTGTGTGACCAGTCTGATTCCTTAGAATTTAGGTATACAGTAATCAGTATTGTTTATCTGTTAAACTGTTAGACCAATTCTATAATTTGTAATGAGACAAACTACTACTAATACCAGTTATATTCCTTCACGCACATATATATATTCTATAAGTTCTTCAATTTTGTTTAATTTCTACATACTGGTAGCAGAGGCTTAATATATTACTGATCTTCTCTACATTTATTCGTAATTTGTTATTTTTATAAAGTGATTTCATGGACTATAGTTGGATAGACAGCATCTCAACTAGATGGTCTCCCCCTGGCACACTCATAACTTTGAAGTAAGCAGCCTACAAAAAGATAATGAAAATAGTAGTACTGAGTTTCATTTCTTATAATGAATCGAAGAATCATATTTGCTTCATAAAGTAAAGGGTTGTTGATACAAAGTATTCATAAATAGTGCACTGAAATTGATGAAAGAAATGTAACCCCTTTGTATGATGATCTGTGATAATATTTGATCTTTTTTTATTATTGAAACTTTGTTGTCATTCTTATCTCCTGTTTATGTTGCAGATTTCTATTCCATCATGTCAGAGGGCAGTGCCACTGATTCTGATGTAGATAATGAAAGTCGATATGGAGTTGATGTCGAAACAGATGAAGAGGACGGGACCTATTTCGATACCAATGACTTTTTGTCCTCTGAATCTCTGAGAAGTGCTTCATATCGAAGTAGAGATGGTAGAGGAAATGGTTGTAGTTCTTTGACATGTGAAGCAGAGTCTTTCTTTTCCGATCGCTTGAGAGATGTTGGACCAATTAAGGCTGTAGATTATCCCTATGTAAAAAGAAGGGACAATTTGCCAGAACCCAAGGAGAAAGAGAAGCCAGTTGGTCTATGGTCAATAATCAAGGATAATATCGGAAAGGACTTGTCTGGAGTTTGCCTCCCTGTTTACTTTAATGAGCCCCTATCTTCGCTGCAAAAATGCTTTGAAGATTTGGAGTACTCGTACTTGGTTGATCGGGCACTGGAATGGGGAAAGCAGGTCAGGTCCTCAGCTGTGCTTTCTTTTGTGGAAAAGCAGTTTTGTTAAAGCATGATCTGCTAGTTGAATTTTAGTCCAGGTAGTTTATTTGCTAGCCTAGAATTTGAAGCATAGTGCCACGTACACTTGTTTGTTAAGCTATGATTTTGTTGAACATCACCTAGAGCTTCTGATATTTTTATTGTCAGTAGTACTCAGAAATTTGTATCTGAAAATAACACGGTAGTAAATTAAATGAAGAAAAAATGTGGAAAGTAGGCATCTGAATGTGTTTGCAGTACAAAAATTCTATTTGGTATCCAATTATTATGGTTGCTTTAGAAACAATACTAAATGTTGAGCTCTGGGATTAGAAAGGCGTTAGGCCAGTTTGTACATTAGGAGCATGTCCCAGTTGCTTAAGTTTGTCAATGTTCATACAGTCCTTCGAGGGAAATACTCTTTCTAGAAGTTGTAGATTTATTAGATTTTTACCAGTCAACTCTTCAATTTTAGCCCCTATGACAGAATAGCAGCCTTTTGGATAATAACGACTTCTACTCATGAGTTGTAAGTAATTTAGAACTGTGTCAGGTATTCTCTAGTAACAGTTAAACCATCACCTGGGTGGTTTAGTAAACCTTGAATAGTGATCTAGGGGTATGAGACATGTATTGTGTCGGAGCAGCAACTGCATTAGGATAATGTAGCTTGTCATTCTTTAGGTGAACTCATACTAGATGTCATTATGCCAAAACGCCAATGTCTCTCCTTACTCATAATAGTAAGCTGAATTTTAAAGGGTTGATTATCTAGATTCTAGGGGGAAATGGTTTGACCCTGTCTTTCAAGGAGAGCAGTTGGTGTATATTTGTTGCCATTTTATGTTAAAACTTATCTTACTTGATAGCATCATCATATCCAGAATTTATACACACACACACGCTGAGAGAGAGAGAGAGTGTGTTTTGCTCACACACACCCACGCTGAGAGAGAGAGAGTGTTTTGCATTTGTGATAGGTTGTGATAAGTTACATGGTTCTTTATGTTATGTTCCATTTCTTGATGACATTATATTCTCAGTGAATAGTATGGTATATTTGTAGTAAATCTAGCCAACCATTTTCGGCATAGAATGACATCAGTGTTTTTTGTTGTTCTTTTTTCTTTTTGGACTTATTTTTCTCATAGGTACGTACATAATGTTCTTACATGCGGTTTACCATAAACTCATAAATCCTAACCAACTTGTATGTCTTGCCTCTGCAGGGCAATGAGTTGATGAGAGTTCTTAATGTTGCAGCTTTTGCTGTATCTGGCTATGCTTCGACAGAAGGTCGTCAGTGCAAACCCTTCAATCCTCTTCTTGGGGAGACCTATGAGGCTGACTATCCAGACAAGGGACTACGTTTCTTCTCAGAGAAGGTATCTACAGCATACGTATAGCTTGCAACGAATTATTATATATGGAGTATTACCAATCCTTTGACTTTCATATGATCTTTTCTTGATTGTTTGGATATTCATTTGTATTATTGGTGTAATAAATAAAAACAATTGGAATTGGAATGGACCTCAATTGCCTTATTCACTTTCTGCAGATAATGATACATATTATTAATATTTCTATCATTTTTTTGTTGCCAAATTCAAGAAGTGCTTGATTCTTTCCCTAATGTTAGAGTTGCTGGACAGGTGAGTCACCACCCAATGGTTGTTGCTTGTCACTGTGAAGGCAAAAACTGGAAATTTTGGGCAGATTCCAACCTCAAAGGCAAGTTTTGGGGGCGTTCTATTCAACTAGATCCTGTTGGAGTGCTTACCCTACAGTTTGATGATGGAGAAACTTTCGAATGGAGCAAGGTCACAACTTCAATTTACAATATCATATTGGGTAAAATCTATTGTGACCACTATGGCACAATGCGCATTAAGGGCAGTGCAAATTACTCTTGCAAGATCAAATTTAAAGAGCAATCTATTATTGACAGAAACCCTCACCAGGTAATTTTTATTTTAAATCTATGAAGCATTCCAGTTGAATAAGAATTTTCCTGGGTAATTAACTTTTACGGTATTTGTATTTAAGATGAATGAGAATCATGCTTTCTGATAATAGCTGAATGATATACTAAGAAGTAATCTGTAGTCTGTAAAGAGCTTAGGATCGAGAATTTTCCACCAAGCACACTCACCTGATCACATTGATTCATGTATACGTGCACCAAGTGAAAGAGTATCCAATTTCAATAGATATTTCTAACTAACAGAACCCAGACAAATCTACTATGTATCAGCACTGGTTATGTTTATACTGCCTATATGGTCTCTCCTCTAAATTTGTTATTTTTAAAACCTGCTTCTGGCAAAGAAGTGTTTCGAGTTAATTGAATTATAAATGTTACTTTAGATTTTAACATTGTGGTTCACTGTTACTTATCCTTGTGTAGTTGTGCCCTTGTGGATAATCTTTTTTGGAATGTATATCATTTCAGGTTCATGGATTTGTTCAAGACAATAGAACAGGGGAAAAGGTCGCAATGTTGTTTGGAAAGTGGGATGAGGCAATGTACTATGTGCTGGGAGATCCAACCACTAAGCCGAAGGGATACGATCCAATGACGGAAGCTGTGTTGCTATGGGAAAGGGATAAATCTGTTACAAAAACTAGATATAATCTCACACCTTTTGCCATCTCTTTAAATGAAGTGACCCCGGGCCTATCGGAGAAGCTGCCACCAACCGATTCCAGGTTGAGGCCAGATCAGAGACATTTAGAAAATGGGGAATATGAGCTTGCAAATGCCGAAAAGCTCAGACTTGAACAATTACAAAGACAGGTTATATCTTGTTACTCTATGTTTTCCAGTATAAATTTGTTACTTTATTATTTTGCATCCTCTTAACTGTGCATAGAGATATTTGTGGTCTCTGATCAACTAAAATGAAGATTTTAGACCTTAAAAATTCAAAATCTGATCCAAGTTCAATGTTCCTAGTAATGTTACATGTATCAAAGTGCAGGTAACACAATATAATATATGTTAACGTATCTGGTATTCAAGTACTTCCTAGATGCCACATGATCTGATGCTTGGGAGTTGAGATTATTTATGTATTGCTCGTGCAAGCATTCCAAACACTTCCCTTATCATACGGACTTGTATCTAATCTGCTCTGCAGGCAAGGAAGTTGCAAGAAAGAGGTTGGCAACCGAGATGGTTCCGAAAGGATGTAGAGGGTTGTTATCGTTATGTTGGGGGATACTGGGAAGCAAGAAAAAAAGCCAACTGGGAAGAGATTCCAGATATATTTGGACAGACTGTTGATTTACCTCCTTCCACAGTGGACTAGTAATTCTCCATTTTACTCAGCTTCTCTCTCCCGTTGAACTTGTGAAGGCAGTCTGATATTCCATGGAATTGTTCAGAACTAGAAAATGAAGTTTTGTGTAGTTAAAAGTAACAGTAGCAAAAAAAAAGTGATTTGTCTCCTGCCTATTCATGTATTCGTATGCGCGGTCCACGGTTTCAGAAATCTTCATTGTTCATCGCCAAGCAAAACCAAGTTCTCCTCGAATTAACTTGCCTACATAGGCTTTTGTTGTGGTTCATATTGATAAATATAAGGCCATAGTTTCCACGGATCAAGTATCTGAGCTTAGGTTTTATCATCGGATGCTTGCNTATTTGGACAGACTGTTGATTTACCTCCTTCCACAGTGGACTAGTAATTCTCCATTTTACTCAGCTTCTCTCTCCCGTTGAACTTGTGAAGGCAGTCTAATATTCCATGGAATTGTTCAGAACTAGAAAATGAAGTTTTGTGTAGTTAAAAGTAACAGTAGCAAAAAAAAAGTGATTTGTCTCCTGCCTATTCATGTATTCGTATGCGCGGTCCACGGTTTCAGAAATCTTCATTGTTCATCGCCAAGCAAAACCAAGTTCTCCTCGAATTAACTTGCCTACATGGGCTTTTGTTGTGGTTCATATTGATAAATATAAGGCCATAGTTTCCACGGATCAAGTATCTGAGCTTAGGTTTTATCATCGGATGCTTGTGTGCATTGAACTTTATAAAAAGCTTCTCATCTTCAGTGATGAGGATAGGACTAGTAAGAATTG
>QRFB01006280.1:22229-34030 GCA_008931105.1 Oenanthe javanica | reverse complement strand
AGGCGGGTTGTCCTCGTCTGGGGGCTTAGGGCGCGTCCTGCATCCGGGGTGGATCTAGTGCTAGCCTCCAGTCAAGGTATCCGGGAAATAGCTGTAGTGGACCGATTAGAGCCCATGGTTTCCGGGTCAACGTCGGATTCATGAAGTCCTTGGGCCTTATACTGGGTTTTGGACTATCCAAACAAGCCTCCATGTAGAGACCTCTTCCAACTAGGTTTCAATGATCGAATAAGGGGGGTGAATAAGGTGTTAAATAAGAGGGTGAATAAGGTGGACTTTTCTTAACGGGCTTCTACTTCAGCAAGAACTACGTGGGCTTGATCCCCTATTATAAATAGGGGTACGTAGACACTTTGTTAGGGGTTGGACATTCAGAGCCCCCACCAACTAAAAAACCCTAACAATCTCAACCCCCAATATTCAACAACCACCACACTCCGATGACTTTTCAGGTAAAAAACACCACCCTAGATCTTGATTATGGCGATGTACCTCAAATTTTGTTGTTACCAAATTCCTCCATCAACATATATAATTCGGTCTATTCGGTCAGGATCATATTTTTTTAAGGACTGAACCGAACTTTAATTTGATCCGGACCGTAAAATCAAATAAATCAAAATTTTAGAAAAAATGAAGCTGAACCGAACCGAACCGAACCGAACCGAAATTATACTATTTGGTTAAATTTTTCGGTTCCGGTTCCTTGCTAAGTCCTAATCACAACTATATCCTTCGTTTCCCTATTGTGCGGCCCCTCTAGTGATAGTGAGATTGCTGATTGCTCCAATAGTCCAATCTCCACCCAACTGTAGATTTATATGTTGAGTTCCGTACCGTCTCTTTTTAAGCGAATGAAAGAGCCCATTCAGTAAACATAGTCTCTTAATCTCTCTTAGTTGACTCTTAAATAAAATTTAAAATATTAAATTTCTAATCATTTAACAAATTTTAAAAAATATCAATTTCAATAATATTCCTTATATTTCAACTCTATTTTATTTTTTATTAATATATAGACCCAATTATGATTTAAAAAAATTGAAAAAAAGTAATGAATGTATTTGAAGAAAATGAATATTTTATTAATATAAAAAAGTTAAGAGTCATGTAGTGACTCTCTTATTAAATAAGAGGAGAGAAAATGCTTCTAAGATTTTTAGGAGTTACTAGAAATCTCTTGGAGATCTATTTTTTGGTATGATATTTATTTTTTGATTTAGGAGTTTGTTTAAATAGCTTACCGGAGATTATCACTATTTGATTATAAGTAAGAAAATTGAATTTTGTTTATAAATCTGATCAACTGAACTAATGTTTCTCACAAGTTCGTAGCTCGAGGAACTTATAAAAGGTATTATGTTACTAAATAATTATTGTTGTAGTAAAAAGAAACTAGCTATGTATAAGTAATACTGTAATGTTTATTTATTTACAACCGGAAAAAGGAATACGACCCTACAGAAAAGTCCAACATATATATCTAGTCTAGAATACAATGTGCTAATAAATCGACCATGACTAAGCACGGTAGTAGGTATAAAATGTATATAATGCGCTAATAAAAAAAATATATAGATACAAAATAACATAGAGAAAAAACAAATGATCGCCTGGATGACAAAACAATCAACAAGCTGCTCAACGTAAATAAAGAAATAGCACCAACACCCATCACAGCTAAAGGAGAAGCCACCGTTAATTAATATAATATAATATAATATAATTAACGCCTCCAATCAAAATCGCACTTCTTGGTCTGAAAAGTACCAGTAGATTTACCATCAGAATTCAATGGAAGCCTCAATTCACACTCAATACGAGGCTTGAACTTTGGCTTGATACCATCCCTAACCTTGAACCTGATCTTCATGTAAAGCTTCACATCAATGCTATAAGTCCCGGTTGTTTTCTCTGAGTTAAACTTATTCAAATCTTTGTCTTTAAGCACAACAATGTTTTGACCTTTGAACAAAGCGAACATATCTTCAGTGGATTTGTGACCTTGATAAAACTTTTGTATATCAGTTGTAGCAACTCTCTCGCCTTCGTATAGAGCCCTGGCTTCAATTTTGTCGTAATAAACTCCGAGACGCTTGTTGGGATTTCTTACTGTCATGTTAACAGCGAGATTGTAGTACATGGTCTGGTTACTTGTGGAATAATCAAATTGCGTGAGAGTGGCATCTGTGACACGGAACTTGAGCGGTTGAGGACGGTAGATGAGCCAAAATATAAGAACTATAACGCCAACAATCACCAAGATGGTGCATATTATTTGGAACACTAGGTTGAAGAAACAGCTACAAAGGCAGCCTAGTAAGCCCCCGCCTCCGCCGCGACGGCCAGGGCGGTACGAGGATTTGGTTGGTGGTGGGATTGAAGGACCGTAGAAGGCCCCGTTCAATTGTGGCTGTGGTGCTTCTCTCATATATTTTTTTTAACAACAAAAAAGAGTAATCAATAGAGCTAGAGGGGGTGAATGAACGATATGTGTGTGTGTGTAAATGAACAAGTAATGAATTTCTGTAAATAAGTTTTGTTGTGGATGATAATATTATGATCTATGAAAACATATATATAGAGTGAGGATGAGGACAGGGCAATAGGGGGAAGGACGTGTTTTGGGTGAATAGGTAGTGTGCGTATTTTATTTAATTACGAGTTTTACAATGGACGCGGTTGCTTGGAGAAAACGATGTGGAAGACTAGTGCCCGGTAACTACCGATATTTAACGCAGTTGACTGTTTCGCTTCGCGATGTAATGGCCGTCGTCGTTTTTATCAAGACACGTATATATATATAGATAGATAGGAGCTTCCAAATGTTGGTTATGATATTCTCAATAATTGACTTCATTATACGTTTCAAATTCACTTGGTGTTTCTTTATTGTGAAAATGGAGGGCTATTCACATGTCAGTTGATTGTAACAACTTTGCCATTTCAATAATTATCTTGCCTCGCTGCGCTGTTTGTCATTTTTTCTAATAACAGGTGTCCTCCCTGTATTCACAAAAATGTCTATTATTTTTTATTTTAAACTTAGATAGTTAACTAAGCTAATCGTTAAGAGTTTTAATTTCATGCACTAAATTTTTTAACTTTTTCTTGTGCCTAATTTTAATTAATTATTAACGCATAAATAACAGAGTCGTTACAATTTACACATTGGTAAATTTGAAATTTAGCAATTATGTATTTTTTTTAGTCGTCTTATTTGTAAAAATAGCCAGTATAGGATCTTAGAACAAGTTCTGATTCTTTCCAAATATAATTGGTTAGTTTCGTATTTTAAGTTACCAATCCAAAATTTATTTTATTATTTGATTAGTATTTATGTACATATAATTATATATTTATGTATTCAATATACATATAAAAGGTAAATTATTATTTTATTTTTCCACGGACCTAAGAAGGCATTAACTGAGACTTCCCCCCTCAAAATATGTAATAGGTCACGTCACACGTTATAAAAATTTTGAAAATATTTCGAGGGTAACTAACACTACTCATTTCATCAAATCTAACTAATTAGTTTAAATGATAAGAATTTATCATATGTTATCTTCTCACTCATTTCTAAATTTATTAAAATAAATACTCATTTATAATGTTATAAATTTGTTTATTTAAAAATGTTATTTTTTAATAATAAAATAATAATCTTAAGTACTATTTATATAATTTATAATTTAATTTTCTAAAATAAAGGAGCAGGCAACTGATGAGCCTACCGGGCTTTGCTGATTGAGCTGGCCTTTGTTGATTGTACTAGATTCTAGAAGGCAGCAAAGCCAAAAATACAAGGTCTTCGTTTAACTACTCCCACAATTCCACCGACTCCGTTGAACCGCACACAATGAAACCAGTCGAAGCACTAATTAACAACTCTTCATCTTCTTTTTAATTGAAAATTGAGAAAAGAAGGATGATCTTAGGAGTTTTTTTGAGTATAGGACCTATAGGTTAAATTCTAAAACGAAAATGTGATGTTAAATTTGCAAAGAAAAATGTTATATATCCCAAAAATTATCCCAAAAATTGTCTCAAATGGTGAGTTATTATGTGTATAATTAGTAATTTTTTAATAATAATATGAGACTCTACGTGTATACATATACGCTCACGAATTACAACAAGTCATATGTCGTGTCACGTGATTCGAAGAAAAAAAAGGATTACTTTTGGCGTAGGTAGTATTGCTCATTTGCAAATGTCATTCACTTTTATTTTAAATTAAGGTAATATCTTGAGTGACAAGCACTTAAATTTTAAGAATATTGATATTGATACATGTACACTCTAAACTTATTTATTTGTATTTATATCCTATATGATAGTTTTTTGGACCGAAATGCCATTATTTTTAATATTATATATTTTAATGATTAAAATTAAAAATAAAAGTATTTTAGTTCAAAAAAATTAACAAAATGTGTATAAATAAATTTAGAAGGTAATCCTATCAATGTTCGAACTCTAAACGATCAGCTGACAGGGACTTTCTCATTGAACGGTGTGTGCTCTGCTAAAACAACTTACATGATAGGAAAATCGTGCAATCTTGACATGTACCACCATTATTGCAAATGAAAAATCGTGCAATCTTGTCATGTAACACATTCTGTGAAATCCTATCTTAAAGTGCGACATATGATGGATACAGATGACGACTGTCCATGATGTGTGTCTCTCCGGAAACATTTAATCATGTTTTCTTTGAATGTCCATCAATGAGAGATCTTTGGCATACAATTAGTTGTGAAACTCTAAGGTCAAGATATTGCGAGATGAATTTTATGGAACTTATAAAGTTTTGGAAGAATGCAGGATAAAGGAAACTCACAAAGACTGTTACTTTGTTACGGAACATATGGAACCGTAGAAATGATAAGGTTTTTAATAACAAGAATACCCCTCTCTCAATTTTGATAGAGAGAGTATACATGTTGGTCGATGATTATGACAAATACAACTCCAAAATTTATGGAACTAGTTGTAGGCCTACCGCGAGAAGTTCCAATAAATGGCGGCCACCACGTATTGGATGCATCAAAGTTAACTGTGATGCCTCACTATGTGAAGAAGATTGGATTGGTTTAGGGACTGTTGCAAAAAATGATAAAAGAGATGTATTATTTGCAACAACAAGGAGAGTCCGCGGTCGATGGTCACCAAAGATTGCGGAATGCAAAGCAGTTCATTTTGGAGTCAAGCCCTCAAGTATAGTTTCAAGAAGGTTATTCTTGAGTCTGACTGTCAAGATGTCACCTCTCGCTTAGATAAAAGATCTATCTAGACTCATTATTAGATGATGTTTTGTCAATTCGTTCAAATTTTGATGTTATTGTTTGGTCGCATGTTAAAAGAGAGATGGAAACATGATTGCTTATCTTCTTGCTAGATTATTAGTTTAGTGCCGTTTAGAGTAGAACAATTTTGGGAGAATCATAGTCCCCAAGAAATTAGTAGGTACGTTCTTATACACAAGTTGTCCTTCATAATAATAAAAAAAAAAAAAGTAAGTTAACTGATGGCAAAATCAGGAGAAATGAACTCATTTCTTGATTTATGAATGTATTTTTTGGTGATGCCAAGGACAAGGATTAAAGGATATGGTCGCTTACATTGTTTTTAACTTAAAGATTATTGTCTTGTCCAAAAAAAAACTTAAAAATTATTGTCAGTATCGAATTATAATTCCCTAATATCATAGTACATATTTATTAAAAGGTTATAATTTAATTTAATTTAATTTTTGAACATAAGTTTTTGTGATTAAAATATATCTTAAAACAAATCATGTTATTCTCTTCAAATATAAACACAAATAAATTTATATAAAATTGTAAGAATATTCTACAAATAATATTAAATAAAATAAAAATATATTATTAAAGGAATAAAATTTTAATCATACAAATTAATTAAATCTAACTTTTAAATATTAGTATTATAACTAAAACACATATATAAATAAAATAAACAAACATAAATAAAATATTTGTAAACATGATATTAAATTAAACTAAAACTATTCTTGGAGAATAAAAATAAATTTAAATTATATAAATAAAACATTAAAAAATAAGAAAAATTCGTTCCTCAATGCAAATTAATATGAATAAATTATGAAATACTTGTTATTAATACTTAAATAATGTAGGAAACTAATAATTTAACGTTTTAAAATGGGATAATATATTTATTATTTGCGATCCGAGCAGAGTGTTGTGTGCGCAACTCAACCGCATAGAAACTAAGAAAAAAGGGTAAAAGAATGTTGTCTTCCTGCATAAAAACTAAAAAGATTATTTTTCAGAAAATGATCCATATGTTATAAATTGATTGTCATTTTTGTCACACCAAGTATAATTAGACATAGCAGTGAAATCTTTGCCATGTATTCGGAAGAAGTAAAAACACACCGGAAGCAAGAAGTAAAACACGCCGGAAGCAATTTTCGCTTCATTTCCTAGTATCTCAGCTCTCTTTCAATATCATCAGCTAATATTTTTATTTTTATCTTTTAATAATATTATATTTACTCTTATATTATAACACGTTATCAACACGAAATCCAACCAAAAAAACTGAGAAGGTACAATTTTTATTTATTATATTTAGATATTTAACATATATATATATATATATATATATATATATATATATATATATATATATATAATTATTATAAGGCGTGGTTATACCGTCTAGTAACCATTTAAATTTATATGGCTGGATCACCGTCAAATGTAAATAAATTATTATTTTTGGGTGACACTCAAAATATAGTGAAAACATTTTAATTGCACTATTATTTATATCATTATTTTGTTTGAACATAATTAATATTTTTAATTATTATCAGTGACTGGACTTTTTATGATAAAAATTAATACAATGAAATTATATTAAATCAAAATAGTAGTGCTAATTTAATAAACATTATGAAATTAAATAATTATTTCAAAATATAAATGTATAAAATAATTCATAATTGACTAATTAATTATAATTCTAAGATTTTTTTTCATCTGTGACGCCCTCCAAACCCGGGGTCTAGATTTGGGAGTCACCGACCACTCAACAACAATAAAATAATAAATCAGACGCACATTGGCCCGCCAACAACCAGCAATAATAAAATAATAAATCGGAGGCGCATGACCCCGCCAATAACTAAGGATCACTAACAGGTTATAATATGAAATTAAGCAGCTTAAACTAAAAGTAAATCCAAGTACTTTATTACAATCCCACTACTAATACAAAAACTCAAATCTATAAGTGTAGATAGGTTTAAGTCTAGATTTAGTTTTATTACAAGCACTATTTACAAACATATTAAAACAACTAAATACCTGGGAGGTCCGAGAAGTGAGCGGTCCCAACACCTGTCTCTCGTTACGCCACCTAGAACTGCTGGAATGGCTCATACTGACAGTCTGACAGGATTTAGATAAAAAGCAAGAGTGAGCCAAAGAAATGCTCAGCAAGTATATGAACAATTGAAATTAAATCAAGATATGAGATATGTATAGAGAACGGAATATGAAACAATTTATTATAAAAACTGAACAGTAAATAAATCACAGTTTATCTCAAACTGAAACAATGCAGTATGTCATCAAAATGAATCAACTGCTCAAAATCAATATATAATAGTCATGCTGGCAATATGGATTGGATTCACAAATATAAACACTATTGCCCACTGATCAAGTTTCAAAAGCAATAGAACCCCTTTATAGCTCATCGGTACATTTCTATACTCATAGATATAACAAGGATTTCTCAATATAGGTACCAAAATAGGCAAGTAATGTTAGCCTATAGGAAGATGGATTAGTTATCATATCCTTCTTAAAAATGTTGGACCCCTACATCGGGTCTCCTATGCAATTATTGGACCTCATACATCAGGTCTCCTACGCAATAAATTCTAATTCAATAGAGCAATCCAAACAAAATAAAGGTATGCTTAATTTTAAATACAGGTCATATCCCAATTATTTACTACGATAACACCAGATATGACGTGTTTATTATAATCAAATTCCAATACTCAGAGTACGAATAACAAGTAACTCTGATGCACAGAATAAAACATGAATCATAAATAGTTCTGAACAATAACTATTTATCATGATATGAATAATTGAAACAATAAAATAAAAGTGTTTAGGATGATCAAAGAGAAAATACTTGCCTGGTATAGAAACTGCCTAAAAGCTGGTAATAGGACGACTATTATGTCCTTCTATCTAGTATATCACTCGTCTCTACAAAATAAAATATTCTATTTTAGATTCTAGTGTCTACCCATGCGTTGTATTAATAATGAACACCAGATAATAATTAATAAACAAGTAGCATCAATTAGCAGGTAAATAGGCACCTAAATCATATAACAGGTAAGACTCACTAATTACAGATCAGACAAATAATTAATAGTAGAATTTAAAATGTTATTTGAGTCAAAGTGGATCATTATTATCCACTCTGGATAATTATTGGATCCCTAAAATATTTTATAAAATATTAATCCAGGTTTATAAGTAAATTAGGGAATTAGAACTATTTTTAGAATTTCTGGATTATTTTTAGGGTCTCAAACAAATTTTTTTCATTAATAATGGGTAAAGAAATTATTAAATAAATAAAAGTAAATAAATCATTTTTGTTTCTCAAAATAATTAAATCCAACTATTTTTAATTATATTTTAATAATATTTAATTAATTAAATTAATTGATTAAGTAAATTAACCAATTAATTTGAATTAATTAAATTATTATCTAAATAAATTAAAATAATTAAATCAAATCAATTTTGGAACAAAAATACTTTATTTTGGTTTTTAAACATTTGTTTTTGAATTAAAACTAATTATTTTGAAAATAGTTTTGAAATTAACTCCCCCAAAACACTTTTGAGAACTAAGGTTAGGGTTAAACAAGATCAAAGCCAACAGTCACCAGAACATAAAGAATGTTGTCGGATTTCGGTGACCTTCCCCAGTTCCCGGCGAAGCCCTCGCCAACTGGTACGAGTTACAAGCCTGGGTTCCACACAAAATATAACTCCAATACACTGTATTAACACCCAACAACATAACCAACAACACAAGGATCTTATTTTGTAATTTAGATAAGATAAATATCTTTATCAAAACTGCAGGTCTTTCAAATTCTGTAAAGAAATGTACTTACTGATAACGAAGGGGGTATATAAGCTCAGATAGACGATAAACTGATTTATATCTCAACTTATCACAAGAATGAATATAGTAGCCCATGTAATAATACTGAAGACTAGGACAATGGGATCGATTCTCCCTGACACAACCAATTTAGCATATGGTAGAAAATCTCACCATGAGTGACATGCTTTATGTTGAATTCGAGTCCATGAAAGATTATCCAGCAACATAATTGACGCAGACTACTTATGCAATTATCTTGTGCTGACATATTGAATGTAACACCCTCTTCCCAAAATAAGACGAGAGGTTACTTATCAAACCACATACCTATATACAGAATACTAAAATCCATCAAAACTTAATAATTAAATAGGTCCAACAGGTCTTCAAACTAATATCAATACCTCCAAAATAATTCAAAATGATAAATGTGAATAAATCCAAAATCTCTAATAATTAAAATGACTAAAATAATCCTTTAAGTTCAAACGTCCTAATAAATGTAAATAAGGGAGCTCTCCATCACACAGCCCAAGATCTCCCTAAGTACCTTCCAGAAGAAAGAATACGGCATGAGCTAAATGTCCAGTACAGATTGGAATACAGTTTATAAAACAGAAACAAGATATATAGTTTGACATTAATAAATAAATATTAATTTTTCAAAACAAGGCTAAAGCAAAGAGGGGTTAAGATATTGCATACCGATACAAAACAGATAACAAATAACAAATACACACATCATAGGGTATCTAATGCGTGCAACAAACTGGACAACATGTACGGCATATACAACGTCATCGTCAAATATCAAATCACAAATCAAATCAAATCCTGGGTGCACCCACGTATCCTCAAACAAATATCAAATACGCAAATCTCGCCACCTGAGCTATCAGAAGGATACGCCGCAACTAATCACACTGTCACGGAAGTGTCATACCACTGGTGCCGCAATGATATGACTGTAGTACCCCTATAGCTGGTTAACTCGGTAAAACCCATATCACTCTAAGGGATTAAATAAAATAATTTTCACAATTTTAAAATTACCTGAACAGATATTTCAAATATTCTACGCAGATATGTAACATATATAATTTTTTAAAATCGCAGAGATAAATATTTAAATATTTCGAAACAGACTTTAAAATAACTTTCGGAGAATTAAAACAGTTAAAATGAATAATAACGGAAGGAACAGATTTACGAACGGAACGAATTAAATAAAATTAATTCTAAAAAGAGTAGCGCTGAAGAGAAAGGGGTCGAAATCCGTACCTCGAATATAACAATCACAAGCACTAATAATATCCGTAAATAACCCGGTAAACTTACGGCTCCCGATCTAAATACAAAATATAATTTATAATTAATATACTAATACTACAATCTTCTAACACACTGAAGAAATTAGTAAACAAAATCATGGTTTGACTTTACATCAGAACCTTTATCATGCATACATATTATTAATATTAACCTGGTACCACAAGATTTATAAAAGTAATAATAATAACTTAATATATATTTTTCATTTAAGAAAATATCTAGCTGACCATATTCGGCCAACAATGGTCATTAACAGGACAAAAATTAAATAGCCTAATAATTATATATATATTAACTATCAAACTTAAAAGACTAAAAATGAATCACTATTAAGATAGTGCAACTGTTGTCTGCAAAATTAGGCGACTAGCTTTCTCAATGACACTAATAAGATTTAAAAAAAACATTAAAACATACTTGACCATTAATACATATATTATTGGACGATACATACTTTATTGGCATGAACCACACTTGATCAAAGGCACTTGCACAGGGAATCAGATAATATATATTAACTTACTTGTCAAGAATTTGCAGAGCACAAGAACAGAGTATCTCTTTATAGCGTTTTCCTTGACTGCGGCTATTAGTAATTTAACTCAGCAACTAATTTTAGGGTTTTTAAAAAAAATAACTCATATGTTTATATGTATATATATAGGCTCTTAATAATTATCCTGCTTCTAATCTAATTACTATTTTATTACAAATTCTATTTCTAATCAAATTCAATATAATAAATATTATATTTAAAGAAAATAATCTTACAAATTCTAATTCTAATTATTATTACTATTATCTAAATAAATAAATTACGGATATTACATTGAATCTCGTCATAGACGACTGCCTAGTGAGAGTGTGATCAGATGATTTTATAGTGTTATAGGGAGAAACTGGTATAACAGTAATTTAGAGGTTTGCTGGAATCACGGAGCAAAATATGATGATCTTGCTATGAACTTGATGAAGAACGCGAAGAACACGGGAGGAAAGTGATGGATTTTGGTAGCTGATCTTGTTGTTGATTCGTTAGAAGGCCAGAGAAAATATGTGTTCTCTTGCTGCCAACTGTTGTCTCAACTGAAACAAGAGGCCTACGTACCCTTTATATAGGGGTTCAAGCCACACGTAGTTCTTGGAGGACAAGTTACCTATATGGGCTAGGTATTGGTCCGGTCCATCAGGCCCAAATCCTTAGACGTGCTGGGCTTTGGCCCAAGTCTGTGTGGATGTGGAGGGCAAACTTCCCA
>QRFB01006280.1:2445-17494 GCA_008931105.1 Oenanthe javanica | reverse complement strand
CTCACGCTAGGCCAAGGGCCTTAGAATATCTTTTCATCCTTAAAGCGATGCGAACCGAATAGAGCGGTCCGGACGAACGACCCGGGCTGAGGTCCCTTTTCTGTCAGATCAATGCGACCTGGAAGAGAGGTGATGAGAAGTGAACCGAGCTGGGGGCCGGTTCTCTTCTCTCTTCCTTATTGAAGCTGAATGAGTCTAAGGCTGGCGGGCTAGCGATGCGACCTCACGCTAGGCCAAAGGCCTTAGAATATTTTATCTTCTTTAACACAATGCGAGCTGGATGTGGACTTTGAAGCCATGTGAACCTAGATGCGAGGTGGGCTGGCCAATTTATGTCATTGGGCCTGCCTAGGACCCATGTCCAAATATTGGGCATAACATATAGGTACTGAAGGGCCACAAGAATATAGTTCGTTGGATAATTTAGCAGGAGATCCAATACCATGAACTGAATGCAATGAAGATGCAGGATTTGAGGATTGAAAATCAGAGGCATTGGGAATCAAGCCAGAAGATGGTAATGCGCCAGGTTGTGAACCAAGCACAGTAGACAATATTTGGTTCCCTTGATAAATTGACAACTCAGCAGCGGTAACTGAAGACAGAAGTGACGAGAGAAAGGTATCTAAATTAATGTAGCATATGCCGCACAAACTACGTATTGATAATAAAATAAATTCAGCACGGGGTGCATGATTATTGCACTGAATAGAATAACCAGAGAAATAAGAACAGATTCTGCCACAGCACGGAACTGCTCCTGATCAGAAAATTGGCTCAAGAGCTGGTCAAAATCTACAAGAAATTGTTCATTAGGAGGAAGAGCCACGTTAGCAGTATCAACAGATTGTCTCATTAGTTTCTTGAGTGAAGCAAAGACTAGAAAATCTTAATGCTTCCTTCAATTTGGTCATTACAATTACACCCAAGAATTGCTAGTTACGTAGACAACATACACAAGCTAACCAACTCAAGAAATAAGCACCCGAACAGATTTTCCGGCCAAAATCGCACAATAATCGGCCAAACAATCCAGCGACTCAAAACATGATCAAAACTCGAAACTAAAGATGCTAGCAGACTCATAGCAAAACAAGTAACAACACCATATAAACGAAACCAAAAACCGAGATCTACAAAGCTACTTCCGACCAAAATCCGAACAGCGGCCATAAAATCCGACGAGTACAAAAACAAACACCAAAATAGAAGCTGAACACATGTATAGACTCACCACATAACGAACCACATAATCATATTATCTATATCTTCAAACAAGTAACAGATAGCATGTTGCGAATTAGCAAGAAAATCAGCGAAGAACAAAATTTTAAATCAACGATTTTGAAATGAAATGAAATTTTAATCCACTAACACCTTGAACAGTGAGATTGATTCTAAAGAACTCAAACTCCAGTTCCTGATTAACTTCCCGAGCCCACCAACTCTTTACTATTTTTAGTAAATCTAATAAAAATTTGATTAATAAAAATCTATTTATATTTTTGAAAATTTCAGGGGCTTAAATTTGATTAAAAGTAATTTTACCCCGTAATTAAAATAAAAAGCCCAAAAATAAATTTTATGGGATAAAATATAAAAATAAATATTTTCGAAAGATTACAATATATATGTCAAAATTTCCCAAAAATTATGAATGGTCCAAAAATAATAAAATAAAATTATTTTGAGGATTTTATCATTTCCATAAAAATATAGATACAAAAAAAAACCAAAATCTCTAGTCTTTTACAGAGGCCGGGCCCAATAATTATAAACGAAATAGATTTATTCTAACGAAACAAAATTACAGTAAAATAGAATAAAATATTTTAAACTACACAAAAGTCACATAATACATAACATGTAATTTTCCTATTTATTAAAAATCCTAACACAAATAAATGCATATATAAAAAAAAATAAAAAAATCTAACATCCTAAAAATTATATAAAAAACATATTTAAATATTATAAAATACATGTAATTTGCTCGGGCGTTACATCATCCGCAAGTAACAACATAAATAAGTCAAAAAGCTTACAACATAAGTGCCAATAATGTAATGTAGAAGATACTCGTTTTGTTGCTCCTCCTTTCCTATTTTTATTTTTTTAATATATAAAGATTATATTTATATAATAATATATTCATTTTATTGTAATTTAAAAATATTTATTTTTTATATAAATTGTCTTAACAATTTAGAAACTGTAAATTTATATTTTAATTTTTTTAGGAGTTTATAATATTTTTTATTTATAAATATTATGTTAATATTATATTTTATTAATTTTAAAATAAATAAAAATACATTATATATATCTAGCATAATTCACTATTTTTTTAAACTAAGTTTTTTATATAAAAATATTTAATTTTCTCAAAAATTTATTATTTTTCATGTAAAATGATTGTTTATAATTAAAAAATTATTATATACATTTTTCATTAAAAATATAATTTTTATTTATATTAGCAACATCTATTCTACCGTGTAATTCCCTACAACATTTTCTTGTTAAAGCACTATAATGTTCATAACACTTAAAAAACAATATTGTAGTATTCATAATTTATCATAGCTATTATAATATTTGTGATAAAAACACTATGCAAAAACTTTGTAAAAGGTCATCTACAACATAGTGTTCATTGAATGAATCGAGTTCACAAGGGCTTTGTTATAGATAGTCAAATTCTGATATCTTAATATTCCGATCCAACACCAAAACGATTACCAAACCCCATTAATATTTAAAAAATCATGATTTTTGTATCTCATCACACATCACTCCTGCGATCCAACACAAAGGGTTTCTATGATGCCCTTTCGATGGGGCTGTCTGGCAACAGTTTTTTTCCGGAAATAAACCCTTATTTTCGGTAAAAAAGTAGGGATGTATGTACTTTTTTTGAAAATAAGTAACTTATTTTTTATTTTGAAAATAATATTTGGTTTTAAAATTCTAAAACAAATATTAATCTTAAAAAAATGTAAAAAAATGTAAAAAAATGAAAATAAAATAAGCAGTTTAAGGAACCCAAAGCACCACAATATCAATTCATATCTTTCATGAAATACGTTTCCAACGACACCTCTTTGGTGTACTCAAGGTGGGTCTCGGAATTTATATGTTCATATACAAAATATAAAAAATTGCACCGATAATAAAATAAACACTTATTAGTGCTAAAATTAATCATAATTATAATAAATTAGAAATTATAGTTGTAATATCTTGTTTTAAGAAAATACGTTAAAATATATTGGTGTCATTCGTGTTTCAATTATGGTGATAATTTTTTTAAATATAGAAATTTAATTATCTTTTTTATATATAAATATTTATCTTATATTGTTTATAATTAGCTTGTAAAATTATTTTCTTCCATATATTATATATATACTTATCTTGTACAATTATTTTCTTTCTAAAATATCATAACATAAAAGGAGTACTTACCTTCGTAACATAAAAAGAGAACTTACATATTATAATGTCCTTCTCTCTAATTTCGAAGATGGAAAATGAAGTTTTAATTATTAATATTTAAGATTGTGATGTCAGTTCACGGCGGTCTCATAATATATTTTAAATTATTTTTGAATTGAAAAATATTTAACAAATAAAAAGTACAATATATTATATTAATTAATTAAAAAACAATTACGAATATAAATCAAATAATAAATTTAAAATATAAATGTGTAGTATAATTGACAATTTACTAATTTGTTACAAAAAAATACTTATACCTCTAAATCAAATATATATATATGTGAAATAAAATTCACAACTTACTAATTTTTCATAATTTTAAAATATATTTTTCTTCGGATCCCCCTAACAATATTAGGTCAACGATCCCATAACATCTAAATAAATATTAATAAAATATTGTAAAAACTAAGTATATATATAACTTAAAATTTAGTATATGTAGATTTATAATATCACGTTTTAACAAATGTCTGAGAGTATATTAGTGTCATTAATACATAATTTAATTATATCAAGATATATGAACTTTTTGAGAGCAAGTTAAAGCACAAAAAATTAATAAAAATGTATAATTGTAATAAAACTAATAAATAATAAAAATTTATTAACATTTTCATCGATTGAAATCATGCTAAACACTAAATTTATTGTCAATCTATATATTAAAAATAGTTTCAAAACTATTTGAGAACGCCCCATTACCACACATTACCACTCTCGTCATCTCTTGTATATATGTTTGTGCCTATGTTCATAAAAAAAAACTAGTAAAACACAGAAATGTACCGACCGAGCTTAAAGAATAATATTTCAAATCTATTATATATATTATAAGCCAAGTGTTTCTCTTCTGTTTATCAAATCTCTAATATGCCCTTATATTATACTCCCTCCGTCCCAACCAATTCTTTACACTTTCCTTTTTGGGACGTCCCACCCAATTCTTTACATTACTAAAAATAGTAACTTTTAACAATAAATATATTATTACATCCACTACTTCACTCCACTTTTTCAACACTTTACACTATTACACCCACTATTTCATTTATTTTAACAATAAAATCACTATTACACCCACTATCCTTGGTCTCCGTGCCCGGACCAAATGTAAATATTTGGCCGGGACGGAGGGAGTACTATATAATGTCTGATATAAATAGGATTTGTATGGACACAATACTTTTTCTTTATACTATATATTGAAAAAGGGGGTCTTCTATTTATATTTAGAACTACTGGATCAACTATTTATTAATAGAATTTTATATTTCGATTGAATTTAAAATTAAATAATATATATATACACACACACAATATATAGTACCTTTTTTTCTAATAAATTATTATCTATTATAAGTCAAGTCAAGATGCATAACAGGTTGGATATGAGTTGACAATTAGTCCATACCAATCATAATTAATTTTTATTAATTTATTTTCATAATTTAATAAAGTTTGTTCGTCAAATTGCAAAAAATATATAATAATTTATTAACTTTTTTTAAACTATTATATAGCCCTATATATATATGTTAATCCAAGCTGTTGATGGATGAATTATGAATATAAAAATGTCATTAGACTCATTACAGAACAAGACTACCAGACATGCTAAACTTTAATTAGAAGCATGTAAATATGTATAAATTGTTCTCAACTCGTAACTTCTGATAACGTTCCCTTAAATTTTCGCTTGTTGTTGTAGTCAGCGTCTGGTTATATAAAGTTTTTTTCCCAACCAGCCCAAGTTGGCAAGTTGTAAGTTGAGAAAATAATGAATAAAAGTCGCTGGAAATTAAAAATTCTTAAAAAAGATGCCTTGTCCATTGACCTATATCACATCATTTATTAAACAAATTATAAGGAAAATATATTATGTACGTACGTACCAAGTGTAACAATCCTTTTATTGTAAAGTTGACTGAGGAAAATGATAGTTATAAGCTAAAAGTTACCGTACAGGCATGAATTAGCAACGATTCGATTTGGTAAATTATATTGCATATTTGCATAACATAATACACTGTTACAAGAAACAATATATAGAAACTATAACTAACTCTCGTATTAACTTTTACAATATAAATCTATACGACATTCTTGCCTTGTATTAACGTACAATATTGTAGAAAAGTAATGGCATTATGGTACTTGACCGCGTTGACTTGATATGTATCACACACTGACTGCACAACTCGTTGATAACTGATACTTAACAACCCCACCGACGGTAATGACCCCGGCGTTACTATTACCAAATGGAATATAAGCACGGCAAGTAACATGAATATGATAACTTCCAGTAGTAATAGNAACTCCTAAGTCCTAACATCGACCTTAATATCACATAATTGTCCAAAAAACGAAGTCTTATAATTTGAAAAATAACGAGACGTTGAATCTAGCAAAAAGTGAAGCAGATAAATCATTAGATTTACAAAATATTAATATTGTATCATTGATAGAAGACTGAACTTTCAACATCTTCAATACAGGAGGGAGAGGAGCAAAATCTTACTCCCTTGATGAAGATAGATGGTTGAGAAACAGTGGACAAAAAGGAGAGGAGCAGTCTAGCTAGTTTCCTTTTTCTTATGAGAAAAATAATAAACAAAGAATTCACCTTAAATCCTGTCAAATTGTAAAAATAACGATAATATTTAATTTAGTTCCTTACGATTCAAAAAGTTAAAAAAAGAATCATTATTATAATATTACGTAATTAAGTTATTTAAATATCGAATTTTTAAATATTCCTATTCTGTCACTATTGAAGTATTTTTCAATTACTAGAAAATTTGTTTAGTTCTATAAATTAAAGATGAAGGAGACAGAGTACAATACTATATTGTAGGGAAAGTGCAAACACGGGAAATTGAGGAAGCAACCTTTCTCGAGGGTCACAACTCACAACTAGTTGATGAAATTTGTTACGCAGCTAGTCAACGAGGAGTTGGTCGGCCTGATCTATAGATTGTTACTCTGTTTTCTTTAATTTTCCTTCCTTTTAAATCAAATTCGTGGAATTTAATTATTTTATATATATAATATTTATTTTTGTAATTTAAAAGATTATTACACTGACGTATAATATTGATATTGTAAAAAATCTAAAGGTAGTGGCTAGATCGCAGCAAAGTGAAAACGTTTCTCCCTGCGAGGATGGGTCGTTAATTAAATGAATTTGAATTGAAAATTTTTCAATTTTCATATTCATATTTGTTTATAATATTTGTATTTGGATTCGTATTCATTTATTATTTAAATAAATATTTGTATTCATATTCGAATTCGTTTAAATTCATGAACTATTTGTATTGGTTTAAGAAAAAGTGTTATGCCCAATATTTGGGCATGAGTCCTAAGTAGGTCTAATGACATAAATGGGTTGACCCACCTTGCATTTGGGCTCACATGGTTTCATGACCCACATTCAGCTCGCATCGTGCTCCAGATAATAAAATATTATAAGGCCATTGGCTTAGCGTGAAGTCGCATCGCTAGCTCACCAGCCTTAGTCTCATTCAATTTCAAGGAAGAGAGAGGAGAACTGGCTTCCAGCCCAGTTTGCTTCTCGTCATCACCTCCCAGGTGACATTGACTTGATAGAGAGACCCTCAGCCCGGCTCTCTTGTCCAGACTCAATGTCTCCAGATCGTTTCGTTAGCCCGAAGTACTTAGCATGGATTTCTCATAACTAGCTGAAAAATTCCAAGTCTCATGGGCTCACCTCACTTGATATTATTTGCTAATCTGAACACTATAGAAGGCCCCCGGGGTAATATCTCAACATATTTATCTGTTTGAAGACAGTTAGCCCTACGGGCTCTCATCTCATCAAGAGATCCGCTCAGGGTCACCTCTATATACTGCTCATGCAAGGCCACATCGCGCATAACTCCCTATGGGGACCCCTTACTCTACAACTCCATGACAACCCCCAGAGCCGAATGAGCTTGGACCATGACAATTACAGACATCTGGAAAGTCTGCCCTCCACATCCGCACAGACTTGGGCCAAAACCCTTCATGTCTGAAGATTTGGGCCTGATGGACCGGGCCAATACCTAGCCCATATAGGTAACTTGTTCTCCAAGAACTACGTGTAGCTTGAACCCCTATAAATAAGGTACGTAGGCCTCTTGTTTCAGTTGAATCGACAGTTGGCAACAATAGAGCAAACATTTTCTCTGACCCTCTAACGAATCAGCTACCAAAATCTATCACTTTCCTCCCGTGTTCTTCGCGTTTTCATCAGCAAAATCATCATATTTTACTCCGTGATTCCAGCAAACCTCCAAATTACTGTTATACTAGTTTCTCCTTATAACAAAAAGTAAAGAAAAAAGTTACTCCCTCCGTCCCACCCATTTGTTTACGTTTCGGAGAGAAGGTCCTGCACGCATTTTAAGGTGCATATAAAGTATAGTTCCATAACTTAAATTTTTATTCAGAAAAAAAATAATTTAAAAATAAGTTATGAAACTATACTTTATATGTACCTTAAAATGCGTGCCAGACATTCTCTCCGAAACGTAAACAAATGGGTGAGACAGAGGTAGTATATTTTATTAGATTACAATAAAATGACTAATTTAGCAAAAAAGAAAGAAAAGAATATGGGTTAAATTTGAACAAGTCCATAGTGTAGTGTGTGTATATATATTATAGATTATAATATGTAAAATAATATTCATAATAATATATATGTAAAATAATATATATAATATTTAATTTTCTGAATAATTAAGCGAAAAACGAATACAAATATTTATTTATTTGAATTTGTATCCGTTAATGAATTAAATATTTTTTTAAATTTGAATTTGTATTTGTATTTGTTGAATCTTGTTAAGTCGTAACCAGTGGAGGTCGGAAGATCAGACCCCATAACCAATTAATTACTCCTCTGTCCTATCTAATTCTTTACACTTTTTTTTTTGATGTCCCGCCCAATTTTTTATATTTCAAAACTTTCTAAAAATAATAAATTTTTATATTATAAAATTTACTCTTACCCACTACTTTCATATACCTTTTTAAATCTATCAATTAAATATCAATCGATTCCACCACTTTACCATTTTTCTTCTCTTTCATCCACTTTTACTTCTCTTTCATAATATTTTATATAATTTTCTTAATCTCCATGCCCAACTCAAATGTAAATAATTGGGTGGGACGGGGGAGTATAAATTAGAGTACAATATAATTAAAAGAGTAAAGTGCACTTCGTGTACGCGCAGTTTGTGTGTCAGACCATTTGGGATACCACACTTCAAAAACTACCACGCGCTATACTGTACTTCTTAACGTCCTAGCACTTTGTTATTTTCCGTTAAATTGGGCTAACGCCGTGATTGTCTCCGACGACCTTGAACGACGGCGAAACAAAACTCAAACAAAGCTTGTCGATTTTTATACCAAAATAATGCTAGCCTTGCCAGGAGTACGTATATAACAATTATACATACAAACAAGCAACCACGTGACCGTAAATTGAAGAAATCCGACGAGCTTTACCGGACAAATAATTTTCCGACGAGCTCCAAAAACAACCCATAAACACAAACAAAAAATATCACTAGCATGTCCTTTCACCGATCTACGTAACCATGTAATTAGTTTATGCAACAAATTAACGAAAAAATAAATAAGAAATTCAAGTATAACCCGAAAATCATGAATTACAAATCAAGTAATTTCTAACGAAGACGGAGCATGTAGTCATGTACTTCAACACATGGGATTTAATTTGGTTACTCACATGAAGAAAACTAAGTTCAGAATCATCTTCAAAAGTTGTTTTGATCTTCAAGGACACGAAGAACACCTTCTTCTCCAAAACAAAAAAAACTGAGCCCAATTTAACGGAAAACAGCAAAGTTCTAGGACGTTAAGAAGTGCAGTATAACCCGTGGTAGTTTTTGAAGTGTGGTATCCCAAGTGGTCTGACACACAAACTGCGCGTACACGAAGTGCACTTTAATCTAATTAAAATTTTGGGAGTGTTTGCCTTTATTTTGATTATACTCTGGTATGGGTTTTAAATGATTTTAACATAAATATGGGTTGTATTTTAATAACTAAATAACAATTGTATTTAAACACCTATTTACTATTATAGATCGTATGTTTTTAATTACAAAGTATTAGGGATTAGGAAGTTAAATTTGTATAATAGTAAGTATGATAATTTTTAATAATTAAATTTGGGTTTATTATGTAGTCCGAATATGTTTTAAATATACTTAAGTGTGGATGTTTAAATACTCTCGTCCCATAAATCTTGTCTCAGTTTAATTTTTCAAAGTTAAATTAATCCAATTTTGACTAACAATTAAAAAATAATAATTTATTAATTTTTAAATTTGCAAATTGATTCATAAAATAGGATAATCAAAATTTGTTATGATATTTTTAATATATATATATATATATATTTTATTTGTTAGTCAAAATTAATTAATTTGACTGTAAAAAATTAAATAAAGACAAAATTTATGGGATTAATGAGGTATTAAATATCATTTGGTATGTGAGAACTTCATGATACGAGATTGATTATATCGTTAATAATTAATCGGATTAACAATATAAGTTGAAACGTTCTGGGGTGTGAATAATTGTTTACTTGTATTATTAATAATTGATTTTGATCAATAATATAAATTGGATAGAGGTTGTCAGTCCCATACAAGAAAGGTGCCCATTCAATTACTTCTTTGTGGCCTTGATAATCCGGTGGTATGGCCGTGTAGTAAGTGATTTGTTGAGTCCGGTAGGCAGCATAGACGTCGAGTTTATCATAGTAAATGCCTATTCTTTTGTTGGGGTTTCGAGAAGAGATGGTTACTCGGAAGTTTGAGGATAGGAAATATGGAGCTGTGGACGAGAAGTTGAAGGCGTAGAGGGTAGCGTCTTGAAGAATGAAGAGGGGTTTTTTTTGGCTGGAGGACTATCCAAATGATGAGGATTGTGAGGAGGAGGATGAAAAGAGCAATGAGGAGGCTGATAATTGACCACCGGATGAGCTTCTTATGCTTGCTTGACATGGTTTGTGAATTGTGTAATAGGCTTGATATGTTAAAAGGTGGGAGAACTGAGTACCAGTGATACTTATTTATGTTTGTTTATGTATCTAGAGATCACTTATAGCAATTATGAAGAAGAGCTAGACGAACTAAAGGTATTAGATTATTTGTAACACATGCATGTATGTACATGGTCCATACGAGTAACCCATGGTGTAAAGAATGAAGAATACGTGGTATGAAAAGACAATGAGCTGCAGACAACTGATCAGAGAAATGTTAAGTGTATACTCTCTGTTTTTAGTATGGACTTGACATAATATATTAGATAGTATTAATCACTATAGCTCAATTGTAATTATTAAAAATCGTTCTTATTATGTAGTATGCCTTTGCTTAATGCTTTGAAGCCCCGGGACTTGCATGTTTACTCAAAGTCAAAGCATATTGGTCTATGATAAAAGACAAAGCGAACAGCACGAGCATATCCGGTCGAAATAAGCCTGCAGGCCCTGCACAAAGCCGTGTCGTAGCTAAAAGGTTTATGGCCATGTTAATTAATATATGCTAAAAAAACATACAGTATACACATATTTATAAGAAACATAGTGAATTTGTGGCCCAAAGAGACAGAGAGGTTTAGTGTTCTCTTAATCAGTTTATATTTTTGTACCAAGCTAGGCTCTTTACTCTCCAATGTCCTCCTGAAAGAAGCCTTTCGGTTGTCGACTTTTTCGGACGGTGGCCACCGGTTGATGAGTATATAGTTGGTACAACTGTTATTAGCAATTAATAGCTGTGAATTTTTTTTAGGAATGGTCAATTGCAGAAGTATAGATATGCAAAGACATGTTTTAATCAACTGAATTTCAAAATCCTACAATGCTATTGGTGAAGTTATATATGTTGCAATCCCGCACCTCCCGGCTACAAGTGGAGGTTGATTTTATGAGTGTTCACCGGCATAAGAGCAAACATACGTAATATTTCTTTACTCATTTTGAATTCTCGCCTTTCTTAAATCTATTAAATATCAGCATTTCCTACTGCAAGAGTAGATAAAAATTAAAATAATTATGGCCTGTTTTGCTTGCGTCTTGAGCAATATATAATTTTGTATAGGCTATAACTATACAAAATGTTACACGTGAGTTGAAAACGACGGCAGGATAGGAGAAGAAATATTTGAGAGGTCGTACTAGGCCGAAAGTATGCGAGGCAACTAGTGCATGTCACAATATCATGCAACTTTATCCCATAGCTACAAACCACTAAAAAGATGTTTCTTTCCTTTATCTTCTAAATCTAATATGCCTTTCCATCGAATATAATACTGCATCGTTAATATTAGTATATATTCACATAACATAAAGCACGATGCCATCCCATTTGCGCTCTTCAACTAACTAGGCATTACTAATTAATTAATTAACATCATCAATCCAACGTAGACTCCAACATGCTTGATGAACTAATTTAATTAAATAGCTTAATGTTAATATCTCAAGTTATGAGCCGAGCAGGAGCCATCTCTGGCATGGTATGATAATGTCTCTTCTCCCTCCCGTAACAAGAGACTGAAGGTTCGATCATCCCCAGACTCCAGAGTATACGTGTGTTAGTATTTAAAATTTTCTAATTGATCGCAGCAGAAAAAGAGAAAGCAAGAGATGCACCAGCATTTGAAATCGTTATATTATTACTTGGCAGAACTTACATATATTAGAAAACGCAAGCTAAAATTATTACCCAAATTAATTGTTCAAAATAATCAGACATCGACTTTGCACTTGTCTGATAGCTGGTACTTGACCCCGCTGCCCACAACAGTAGTGTCGCTGTTTTTATTACCGAAAGGAATATAGGCAGGGCAAGAAACATGAAGGTGATAGTGTCCGGAGATAAAGCTCCCAACTCTCCATCTTACCCGTCCATTAATCTTGATCATCAGCGATATTGCTCCATTGGCCTGATCCTTGCTCAGTGAGTTACCATTTGCTGGAGCCACTGGCACGTTAGTCCCGTATACAAATGGTGACCAAACAGTGTCTGTCTTGTGGCCTTGGTATGATGCAGGTGCGGAAGTGAAGCAAGTGATTTGTTGGTCTCTGTAGGTGGCGTACATGTCAAGTTTATCGTAGTAAATACCAATTTTGTTGTTAGGATTTCGGGAGGAAATTGTGACTTGGAGGTTGGAGGTAAAGAGGTCTGGACTGGAGGAGATTTTGAAGGCGTAGATGGTTGCATCTTGGATCATGAAGCGGGGCTTTTTGGGTTGGAGGATGGCCCAAGTGATGAGAAAAACAACGAGGACGATGAAACAGAAGACGAGGAGGCAGGCGCAGAGGCCACGGAGGCCTCTTAGGCCACTTTCATTGTGGCTGTCACACTTTTTTGAATTTCCCATAGGGTGGTGGTAGTAGGATGAGGCTGGTTTAATGTTTTTGAGATGACAGTATGGAGAAATCAACGGAGAGAAGTGAAGTGTATCGTGTGAAGCTATATAGGATAGCTTTTGTGACTAAGAGAAAGGGAACAGATTCTCTGTCTCAATTGTATATTTGCTTTGCATACAAACTTAATATACAAGAAAAAATTATGTTGAAATGTCATGAGAAAAAAACTCGATACATCTCATGTAGTGGCAGCGTATTTTAGTACAAGAGTAGGTAAAAGAGAAGAATCTGCTCGATATTCACTGTTTCAATTCTTTATATAAGATGGTCCTAATGATCAGTTTCAAATATGAAATTGAAATTAACTAGGAATCAAAGCTTTTAGTGAACTAGTGCTTACAGAATAGTTTTGTAGTGCTTACAGAATAGTTTTGTAGTGCAAAATAGCATCCACTATGAAAAGTCCCAAAATGCTTTAACAATTTAAGTTTAGTGCCAAGTCTTAGACTATCGTGCTAACTACACGTATATCTTAACTAACTAATATGTTTTTGTTTAATCAAAGCATGTAAATTGGAGACTAATAATTGAAGAAATGAAATTTATTTTTCCTTTTTAAAAGGCAATCGGGTTGATGTAGAAGCCTCACAGACCTTACCAATTCTAACTCATGACCTGGAGAAATAGTAAGAGACCACTGTGCTATCCTAAATCGTCTTTACATGTCGATCATACCATCGAAAAGAACACAGTCCCCCACATGTCGAAGAAGCAAACCAAAATAGAATACTGCCTTTTTTCTTGGTGGAAATAAAAGCTTCTTGACACAAGGCAGAGTCAAGTGGGTTGAATTATACAAAAGGTTTTGGGCACTTGTGGTGAACGTTGGTTGTCATCTTGTATTATATGAAACTACTCCCTACTAGAGAAAATTGAAGCTATCATGAGCAAGGCTCTGAAGGTCCCTTTTGTTTTAACTAACTGCACATTTAACTTTAGGCTACGATGTGTTTTTCAAATGTATTTAGTGGACGGATGTAGAAAGATGAACAAAGGAACAGAAAACTATTATTCAACAAGCTTAAACTTTATTCTTTTCTTAATTCAGAACTCTGCTATTGTATTGTCACCCCCGAGTCTTCCCCTCAAACAAACTGCTAACATAAGATCTTGTGGAGACTGAACCTGATGTACTTCTGAGGAATTTTTGCACCCTTAACCATAGGCCTTTTGTGAAACAAATAGAGAAAAAAAAAACTTCTAAAACAAATGAAGTATTTATACATAGCAAGCTTAGAAAACATGTCAATTCTGACCAAATAAATCCATCCAACGATTGTGATCATATTTAAAGACGATTAAAACAGATACCTGATGTCAATTGGTTGATAATGAGTGTAACGAAACACACACCTGATCAAACCGACACATGTCATGATCAAATCAAATCCAACTCTGTAAGAGAGAAATTGTGGTCAAATTTATTTGACCGTGGGCCCCACGTTTCTTTTACTAGAACCAGTTGTAAACTTGTACCGATTATCCTTGACTTTACCGATGATCCTTGACTTTTATCATGTTTGTTAGGATATATTGATCACATATTTTATTAAATTATTTTTAAAAAGTTTCTTTTATAAGTAAAAATTTGATACTTAAATTTTTATTTTAAAAAAAATTAAAAAAATAATTTACAAAACTATCCGATTAATACACTTTAACATACGTGATAAAAATCAAGGGATTATCTAATTTGGGACGGAAGGAGTAATACGGTGTGAAGTTTTTTTATGTGTGCCCCATTGATTGGTCTGGTGTGCCACGTACCGGAGGGACATGATTTATATTAAATCCCATGAATCGTTGATCAGTGAAATTTTGTAAAGCTTTGTTTTACCATTCGTTTGTTGTTCATTTAAGGTGTAGAAAGCATACTCTATTTATTTGACATACTAACAAAGATATTGCAAGATACAGGAAATACAGCGTGCAAACAATTAAACAAACCGCGGCTGATTATTTGACCTTCCTCAAAAAATAATCACATAATTTATAATGAAATGATTTGAAATAATAGGTTATGATTTTAAGTTCGCCAAAATTCACTCG